>CAUYQG010147916.1:0-32274 GCA_963574415.1 Tarsius wallacei | reverse complement strand
TGGGTTCCCCAGAACCACTTCCTGATGGCTTGGGCCCTCCTGGCACTTCTCTCCATTCCTAAGCTCCACTTCACCCCAGGTCAGCAAGGTCCAGTGTACCTTATTTCACAGCTATAGGCCCTTAATTCCTAACTCTAGGTTGCCAGCTATTTTCCAGGTGGGCAGGTTGCTCAGCTCCTTGGACTTTAATTAATTAATGACTACTTATGCATGAAATGCTCATGCCTTATACTTGCCTGGCCCTTGTTTGGACCCCAGGGTGATATCAGAAGTCAGCAGCACCCAGCACTGAGCTGTTTTGACCAAGCAGAGAAGCTCCAGCAGCAGGGTCTCCTGCCTTCCTGGCTCAGGCCACCATCCACTCTTTGCCTTGACATCACCTTCAGGGTTGAGTCAAGGCTGTGAGAGAATGAGCTCCTGGCTTAGGTAACATAGATCAGTGGATTTCCAGCCTTCTTTTGGTTTTGGAATTTTCTAGTAGAAACACAATCCTCACTGGAAATGTAAACACTACAGCAGCAGGGTCACTTTTGGCAGAAGTGAGGGGTGAGGGTGGGATGTGCTTTCTCGTGGGTTAGAGAGATGGTGGAGAGCTGATGACGGACCAGGCATCCATGCATTTGTGGGTCATATGCGTATGTGTGTGTGTGTAAGAAAACTGTGAGCTTAAATGCTGAACATTGCTGTTAACAAAGTGGCCCACCCAAAAGGCTAATAAAAAACCTAAAAGAAAGAAGCTGCATGTTAGAAAAGATGAAAAATTAGGCAATATGTTATATCTTAGAAGGGTGTAGTTCAGTCAGACAGGACAAGGAAAATCTAAAGGCAATAAGACGAGAAGACTAGTGAGTGTGGTGTGATGAAACATGTTGAACATTCTTCCACTTCTGGCACCTAATTTCATTTATTTTTGGCTCAATTGCTTTCAGAGTTCTACCTTAGTGGATTAGATTCTCAATATTTTGTGTAGTTGTTCTGCAGCAAAGATAATCCGACTCTATGACATGAAAAAAAGATGTAGTTTGGTAACTTGAATAAAGATTGCATGGATAGTTTCTCATTGTTTTCTTCCATTTAGGTTTTGCCTAAAAAGTACTATACTCTCAGTTGGCCAATTAAGTGCTAAAATTGCTCAATTTGAGCAAAATCAATAGTTTTTTTTGCTGTGTGTGTTGGGGGGATGGCAATAGTGATGCAGTCTGTTCTCCTTAATATATTTATTCAGAGCCGGGCTCGATGGCTCAGCCTGTCATCCCGCGCCTTGGGAGGCCGAGGTGAGTGGATTGCCTGAGCCCGCGGGTTCAAGACCCGTCTGGGCAGTTTGGCGAGACCTCATCTCTACAATAAATCAAAAAAAATCAGCCGGGTGTGGTAGCGTGTGCCTGTAATTCCGGCTCCTCGGAAGGCTGAGGCGGAAGGATCGCCGGAGCCCAGCGGGTTGAGGCTGCGGTGGCTGGGAGTGGCTACTGCACTCCAGTCTGGGCGACAGAGTGAGACTCCGACTCAAAAAAAAAAAAAAAAGTATATATATATATTTTTAAATTTAGCTTGTGTAGCTCAAAAGTGTGTGCAATCATTTGCTCTTCCGAACTGTACATGTTTATTCTGAGCAGGAGAGCCCATTTATTTCAGCTCAGAAGGAAGGTCTTAAACATTCTTTAAAAACTAAGCATGCACTCTAAAAGCAGAGGCCCACATAAAAGCTGAATGCTTCCGTGAAAGAGGGACTCGCACGATGCTGATGTTGGATGGCAGACCCTTCCTAGCCTCATCCAGCCATGGAGGCCACTGCTTTTGAGATGCTCTGATGTGTCCTCCATATTTCCACTGACCGGGCGAACATTTTCTTTGGCATCTGGCATGTCCAGAATTAGACTCACCTCCTGCTCCTCCTTTCCCTGTGTCCACATTGGTTTTCCTTCTGCTCAGTCTTTAAACCTCACAGCCTCTTTCAGCTGTTCTACTTTGTTTCTTGTACTCCCTAAGTCATCAGTGCCCAGGGAGTCTTGGTAGTGTAGTAGTCTTTGACCCTTGATGTTAGACAGCCGTGGGCCCTGGCCCTCGTTCTGCCACTTAATGCCTATGCTTCGTGTGCAAATTATTTCCCTTCTCAGTTGTCTTGTCTGTAAAATGGGGATAATGTTTGCCTTAGTTATAAGAACCAAACAGAATATTAATGTGTCTGGAATGTTGTAGGTACTCAGTGAATGGTAATAGATGCTACTCGACTGTTGCCATTAACTGAAAAGATTCCATTTTCTGTGTTTATTCCTTCCTTTGGTTGTCACCTAGACTAAGCTCTTGCTTCTTGCATTAGTACCACAGCTTCTTTGCAAGTCTTCTTGTTCTCCAGTCTACCTTGCCAGACTCATAGTTCTTAAACATTTGCTTTTTATTGGCATGCACAAACACCTTAGTAGATTCCAGTTTCCTACCGCGTCCTCTAACTCTGGGACCCAGCTTTCCAGACTCTGCCACATGCAGGAGTGCCCTCATGGTCTGCCCGCATTCTCTGATGTCCTCAGCCCCACTCAAACGGTTGTGTATGTGGCTTATGTACATTGCATCCAGAGTGACTCCTTCAGAACAGACCGTGTTGTGCACACGTGCACACACACACACCCATAGAAAACCCTGCTGGGGACTCTTAACATACAGGGCCCAGATCCTCACCATGGCGTTCACAGTCCTGTTAGTCCAGCCCCGCCTCTCTCCCCACCCATATCTCCTACCACTCTTGCTCCTCGTTGTCTCCCCACCGGTCATGAAGCCCTTTCTGAAATTTGCCAATCTGCTATATTGCTTCCTTCACAGTCTTGCACATGCTTTTTCCTCCGCCGACGGTGTTCTTCCCACCCCTCCTCCTTACTCATCACTTCGGCTTTTGGCATAAATGTCGCTTTCTCGGGAAAGCCTTTCCTGGCTAAGTCAAATCCATCAAGTCAAGTCTATCCGTGTTACCCCCTAAAACCTCAGGCCTGTCCTTTGATGCATTTGGCACAGTTGCAATTTTATGTATATCTAGTTGAGTGTTTCACAGATATATTTCTCCCTAAGTCGGCAGCAAGCTCCAAGAGTATACTTTTGGGCCATGATGGGTTTTTTTTTTTAAATTTTTGTATGTTTGTTTTTGCTTTGTTATTGTTGTTTTTTATTATTTGGATTTGTGCGTGGCACTTGATAGTTGATTTTAAAAATATCAAATTAATGAATCGCATTTAATTTTCTCTCTTCATCCTGAATGCCCATAACTCCATAATATGGAGTCATGTCACATCTTTTTCATCTTGTCATTAATATGCAATGCCCAACCTTGACCCCAAGTTCTGCTCTCCCAGTATGCCCGTTTTGCTTCCCACGATTGACCTACATCCATTTTTTAAGGCTTGGCTCCAATTTTTCTTCTGTAAGATCCTCTGAAAACCATGCTAATCTTCAGTAAGCACTTTGGTAAGTTTTATTTTTTACTTATTTTTTAATTTTAAAGATGGGGGTACAATTCAGGGTTAGGTATACAAATGTTCATCATGCAGGTACCCTTGTTGATGAGGTGTGGCCCCCCTTCCCCAGGCAGTTTCCCACTACTGTCAGTCCCATCTCCTCGCCACCCCATACCCCCACAGTTTCCTGCTACTGCCACTCCTTTTCTTATAGTATTATGATAATTGTTCAAGGTCCACTTATGAGTGAGAACATGTGATACTCAGTTTTTTGTTTCTGTGAAAGATCACACAGTATTATAGACTCTGAGTCCATTCAAGTTGCTGTGAAGTTGATGATTTTGTTCTTCTTTATGGCTGCATAATATTCCATTGTGTATATGTACCACATTTTAAAAATCCAGTCCTCTTTTGATGGGCAGCATGGTTGGTTTCATGTTCTTGCTATTGTAAATAATGCTGCAATAAACATATGTGTGCAGGTATCTTTTTTGTAGAGTGATTTGAGCTCTTCCAGGTATATTCCCAGTAGGGGGATTGTGGGGTCGTAAGGAAGATCAATTTTTAGATCTTTTAGGAATCGCCACACTGTTTTCCACAGAGGCTGTACTAGTTTGCACTCCCACCAACAGTGTAGAAGTGTTCCCTTTTCGCCACATCCTCTCCAGCATCTGTTCTTTGGTAAGTTTAGAACTCACCACCTCAGTTTACGTGTCATGATTTATTGCGGCACCCTGTTGTTTCACATATGATAACCCATTTGCCTAGCCAGATTGCAAGTCTCACAGATGCCAGATCATTTCTGTGTCCTGCTGAGATCATAAACGTGCTGTCTAGTATATAATGGGATAACAAAAAATGTTTGCCGAATTAACGTGTATACAGAAGCTGAACTGCAAAAAGAAGTTCTGGGAAGTTCCTAGAATAAAAATAAATGTATCTGGGATTCAAGCACAAGACTAATAATGGATTTTGGTCCTTGCCTTCATCCATGGACCCATCTCTTTTTACGAATTTGCAGTTCTTAAGCTAAAGGAGACTGCTAATGTGATGTCAGCACTGGAATCTCAAAAACTCTTTTCAGGGTTTGACATTAATGAGAGGGTCTTGTCTTTGTCATCTTAAAATGGCCACATTCACCTCTCCAGGTCACAATTCACATAATTATTTTTGAGACTTGAAACATCTTTCTGTCTGTAAAATCTTTAGCATTCCCAGGCATACACTTAATAATTAAGTTGAGTAGGCTTTTTATAATTAGGATGCACATTTCAGGAAGCCAAATGACTCTGTGCTAAACCGTACAAAAATCTCATCTGAAGTCATTTGAAAGGTAATTCCAGAAAATCATTTTCAGTACCACAAGACATATTAAAAAACTTCATCGACGCCACCTATGAGCTGGGATATGAGATATAAAGAATGCTTAGAACCACCTCCATGACACCCTACAAAACTAATGAGAGTCATTAAGTGTGTGACCATCAGATCCTACTGTATTACAGTATGGTACAATCTTACCATCTCATCATATTACAGGTGAGTTATTAATTTTATCAGTTGTGACTGAAGTAAGGAAAATACATTTTCAAGAATAAAAAAGGATGGAGCCACATTTTTTTCTAGAGTGCAGTAGGTATTTGCCAACATGGAGACTAGACTGTAAAACATATAAATGATTTGTGTTTACCATGTGCAAAGTACATTGGTGGAAAAAAGAATTTTCAATTGCTAATATAAAAGAGTCTAAGATGGCAATGCATAATGCATGCAGTGAGGTATGCATTATTTTTATCAGTTGTGCAGAGCAATAAAAAAGAACAAAAATGAATGTTGCTGTATTAATTTATTAATTTTATCGGTTTTCATTGAAGTAAGGAAAATAAATTTTCAAGAATGAAATAGGATGAAACCACTTTTTTTTCTAGAGTGCAGTAGGTGTTTGCTAACATGGCAACTAGACTGGAAAACATATAAATTATTTGCATTTATAGTATCCAAAGTACATCGACAGAAAAATTAATATTCAATGGCTAACATATAAGATTTTTACTGTATCAATGTATAATCATAATGCATGCAGTGAGGTACATATATAGCTCCGTGAACTTTTTTTTTTTTTTTGAGTTGGAGTCTCACTCTGCCCAGGCTGGAGTACAGTGGCACACTCATGGCCACCCCAGCGTTGACCTGCTGGGCTCAGGCGATCCTTCAGCCTCAGCCTTCCAAGTAGCTGGAACTACAGGTGTGCGCTACCACGCCTGGCTAATTTTTTATTTATTGTCTCGCCAAGTTCCCCGGGCTGGTCTTGAACCCGCAGGCTCAGGTGCTCCATGAACTTTTATGCACATATATTCACCCATGTAACCACCACCCACCTCAATATATAGGACATTTCTAGCCCTGTAGAAGCCTCCCTTGTGCCTTTTCCTTGTCAAATCTCACCTCTTGTCACACTGTAGCATTATCTTGATTTCTATCACCATTGGTTAGTTTTGCCTGCCTGATTATGAAAGTATCTATATAAATGAAGTGATACACCATGTTTTGTTTCTGGCTTCTTTCATCCAACATTCATACTGCTGTATCCATAGTTTGTTCTTTTTTTATTGCTTTGCACAATTCCATTGTATGAGCAAACCATGCTATGTCTGTCCATTTTTCTGTCCATGGACATTTGAGACTTTTTCCAGGTTTTAGTTATTATGAAAAAAGGTGCTATGGACATCTTTATACATGTCTTTTGATATATTTACTTATATCTCTCATATAAATCCTTAGATGTGAGATTGCCGGGCTAGGGGTAAGCATGTGTTATTTAATTATGGTACACGCTGCCAGACAGTTTCTCAAGTGATTGAACAATGCTGTATTTGAACTCGTGAACAGAATATATGAATCCAAGGTACCTACTGTTGCATAGTATAGGTTGTGCCATTTGCTTCTGATTTATTAATATGAATTGACATTTTAAAAGTATATTATATTAACTGGGGCACTAAAACTTGACCAGCCCAAGTGACAGTTAAAATTAAAGGTGAAAGAAGATTGAAAAAACATTTAGAGATTTCTAAGATTCCATTTTAGAAATTCAGTTTTATGGATGGGCATTAAGCAATTGAAACTTTAATAAGTTCTGTCATGTGGTGAATTACTCTTTCCTTCAGAGTGCTAGGAATTAATGTTTGGAGATTACAATTAATTAATAGTAATTTAGAAAAATGTATTAAGAAACTTGTTTGCCTTGGTCAAACAAGAAGGCATTATGGCATTATTCAAAACAGATACATGAACAAGGATAGTGATTTGGGCTAAACATATTGTTCTGTTGAATAATTGAAGTTTATTTCTCCTATGCCTGATAAAAAATAACATCTTAATGTCCCAGGCTCCTTCCATTATTTTTCTAGCCATTTGTCTTTTGCTCTCCAAAAGCTGTAAAGTATATTTTTTTTTCATGTGCCCAGAGAATTGTCTGGCTTGCTTTCACTGTAATTTTCCTGCTTTCAATTTATAAGTTGTTTTGGAAGGAAGGAGATATTTCTTTTATCTATTTACAAGAGATTGAAAACTAGAGAACACCAAATTTTCTGTGCAGAGACACAGGGACATAGAAAACTCCCCACAAAGGTCTCCTATCATTTCCTTCTGAATGTGAAATAAGATGTGATTTTGCTTTTTCTGTTTCAGTTATCTCAGGGATCTCCAGAACCGATTGAGCCCGACTTTTTTACAACAGATTATCATTTATTACGTCATTCATCTGGTGGGAACAGCCTGTCCCCAAACGACCTGACAGGTAATGGTCACCAGCATGGGTGATCTGGCTTTCATAAAGACATGTATTATTTGGATCACCATCTGTCCCCAAAAGATTATTTTCAAGTTAAAAAGAAATAGAGCTTATTTTGATTATCTGTGGCAATAGTTGGAAGGGACACATGGTAGGAATCTAGAATTTCCTCATGATTTATCTTACACAGTGGTAGCAGCTTCTGTGGCGATCATTTATTAATACCATCAACAAAAAGCAGAGTCTGTGTGGGTGAATTGTATTTCCTTTTATTTCTTCTTGCTTATCTGATGATAGGAAATCAAATGCCCTGAAGCATTGAGGGAGATAAAAAGCAAAAATAGAGTTTAAATTTTCAAGATACAGAAAACTTGGACTACTTGGAAAATCTGCATTAGATTTGTTTATTTATTTATTTTTGCATAAATTTCACATAGGGAGGCAATTAAAGGCATGGTTTCTGGAAACCTGGATGCCTAGCTTAAGATCTTGACTCAACATTTAGTAGCTGACCTTGGACAAATTATTTAACCTTTCTGAATCCCAGTTTCCTTGCCTATAAAATGGAGCTAAAGTGCTTGTCCACTGGTAGGAACTCAGCATCATTGAACTCTTCCCATCACATTTGAACTCTAAGAGAAAGTTTTCATGCTACTCTGAAGTTTCAGAATCCCTACATGATTTTTGAGTCCTTATAAACTATAGTTATGTCACTTGGTGAGGTGGACAGAATTGAAGCTTTTGCAGTTAAATGAAGACTTATCATTTCTTCAGCTTGGAAAATGTTCACTTTTGTTGTTGCTTAAGCAAATTATTTCATGTATTAATTAACAAGCTTTCCTTAAGTCTTGGACTCCTGGGATGTTGGCAGAATTTGATGTAAAACGGTCCCTGAGAAATTCATCAGATCAAGATAAAATGTTGTATACAGTCATTTGCTTTTATAAGCCTCTCCCAGGACAGGTAAGTTTATCTGCAGACCAAACTTTTTATCATAGCAACTGTGATGAAATGAAGAACTTTGATAGAAGCCTCTCAACACCTGAGTTGACAAACTCAAACTCCCCCCAGGTCAACTGCATGCTCTACCCCAGGGTGAACTGGGCTTGGCCTGTGTCACAGCATGCTGGGCACAAGCCTGCTGGCACCATGGGGAATGCCTTTAAACTTGGCTTTAAAAATGAGTTGCCAGTACTCACACCGTCATGCCTCCCCTTGACCTTCAACCCATTCTTATTTCTCTCTCCAAGGTGGCAGAGGAACTTCTGAGCCTTCATGGGTCAGTGTTGGTTGATCTGAGTGAAAGCTGGTCCTCACTGCTTTGGATGGCATTGGAGGGGGTTAAGTGTTGATATGCACTTTGACTCCCCATCAGAAAGTCTCGTGACATTACATGTGCTTTATTTCCTGCGAGGCAGCCATATGGCAGGGTCAGATCTTTGTTGTCTTTTTCATCAGTTTCTGCCTCTTTATGATCATTAATTTTCCTTCTAACGCATATTTGCTGTTTTTGCTTTGTGAACTAGGGAGAGTTTCTTGAACAGAAAACTCACTCATCAGGTAGTTTGTATTTGGAATCACTCCTCACCTGGCCTTAACACATACCCGCATACCCTGATTTAGCTGGCCAATATAGTCTGTGGACAATGCCCCTGAATCTTTGTATATTACTTTGGGATGGCCATGCATAAAGCACCAAGTTATTAAAGGAATAAAAGCAAAAGTTTGAGCATTCAAAGCCAAGATATTTTGGAATTGCTTTTAAATTTTGTCTTTATCATTAAGACATTGATTGGTTTGGACTGTAGTTGGAGCCATAATTGCCAGTAAAGGTTAACTAAGAAAAATGTGAACGAAATGTCAACTTTCCATAATTTATCTATTTCAGGTCTGCCTACAAGCTCTGACTTGGAGGAGGGAATAACATATGAGCAGATGCAGGTGAAGTTTTTTGCAGTGTCTCTGAATGGTTTTATTTTGTTGCTTATCATTCAACACTAATCTAATGTTTTTTAAATTTTAGACTGTGATTGAAGAAGTCTTAGAGGAAAGTGGTTATTACAATTTTACATCTAACAGGTAAGATCTAGAAGTTTGTTTCAAATGTAAAAAATAAATTGAGTTCATCGGATGTTAGATCTGATTTCACTATTCTTGATTCCAGAGATAATTTTTTGCGTTCAACTTTTACTTTACTTTCATAAAATATCTTTGCTTAGACTAGTTACACCCATGAGTGGAATATTATGTTGCCCAACGTCTGTGTGGACATAGTTGCTGTATTCTCTGTTTAAACAAAAAAGTGTGATTGCTCAGTAGTAATTTACTCCCATAAAAAGTAATAAACATAATTATATGGAAAAGCAGTTCTAGTTTTTTTTTTAAGTTAAATATTTGTCCCATTCTAGAAGCGCTAGGAACTCAGATTTCTATCACTTTAATCTACCCATTATTTGCATAGAAGTCTAGGGAAAAAAATGCAACTGAACAAAGAGTCATTTCACGTGAATTTAAGACATGATTGTGAGGAAGGGATTTTGCTATGTATCCCTATTTTGCTTATCCTAAATAATAAACTTCTGCTTACTGGGGCCTGTATACTATAGTCTAACATAACTATTATTGGCACTCTAAAAATACACTCTGTTTTACAATCAATATCATCCAGTTCTGGATTCCCATAAGTTTACTTTTGAACACAGTGTTGGCCCAACAATTTGAATATAATTAGTTTATTTGAGAGGTGATTCCAGAAAACATCAGTAGGAGAATGAAGAAGTCATTCAATAAAGTTTTCATAATTAAACAAGTTACCATTATGGGTGACTGGAGCTTAAACCCATTGGAGAAATCTGAAAGCCAGTGTAGAGCACATACCCAAGTTATCACTCTCAAAGAGTGAGGGAATTGGGGTATTTATCCTCCAAACTCCATCAATTATTATTTGAGATCTTTCCCTAGGAAATGTTCATTCCCTGGTATTTCTAGCCTTTTATAAATGTGAACAAAGAAGGCCTAGAGACCACAGAAATACTCAAAAAAGAAATGCTGGTACTGGCATTTGGAAATCTGGCCAGCATGCTTTGAAGTTGTGTAGATGAGGGGGCATGAACGTGTATGGTGTCTGCTACACACGAGTTGTCGCTTGATTTTTTCAAGGAACCTACTCATAGCTGAATCATCAAATTGATTGCAAGGATCCACATATATCCTCTAAAGGGCTCAAGATTATTTTAGGAGACTTAGTTCTTTGGGGTATGTTCTCCTAGGGTAGCCGTTTATACTTGGAGGAACTGCCTTCCTTTTCTGCCATTGAAGCTATTTTGTGACCTCTATTTAAGTTTTCCATAAGTTTTCCCCAAAGATAATTGGTAAACATGGTAAGAAAAAGAAGGCTCAAGAACACCCTGTGAAGTTCATTATATGGAAATTGGATTATTTTTAAAGGTTATTTCAGTCCCTGGTTTTTTTCTTCTTCTCCCATTTGAAGGAGTTTTTCTTATAAATCACAAATGAGATTATTCAACTACTTGCTCTTTTGGCTTGATAATATAGTTTCGAAATACTACCTTTACAAATTTAGTTCTGTTGTGATTTGTAACGGCAGAGACATGATGAGTAATTCCCATTTTCCAAATATATAACGTTAATAGAAATTACCATCTCCACAACCACTCTCCTCCCACCATCCCTGGAGAGATGTTTGAATTTTCATTTTCTACTCAAGAGCTGAGTATATCCAGCCTTTTGTGGATAGCATGGATATTTCTGTTCTTGATTCTCAGCATCTTATTCCTTCAAGTGCCCTTGGCTTGTAAAGGGGCAAAGATCACTCATTTTATCTGCCTTTCTTCAGAGACTCAGGATCATGGGCAATTAATATCTTTATATGTTTGTAGAAAAATCAACTAAATATCAATGAGAAACCCTTATTTTTCCTTTAAAAATAATTATTTAAGTCTTTCTTTGGAATATATATTTTTTTCAGTTCTACTTTCATTAAGTTTTAAAAAAAATCTAGTTTCAAAAGCATATGCCTTTATTAAAAGATATTGCAAATTTCCTTATTATGATAAACAGATAACAAGATGCCTAGTAACAAAAGCAAAAGATTATTCACAGCTATATTTGAAATTGTGAATAGACTATGAAGGCATGATTTGAACAGTCAAGCTCATGCAGTATAAGTTAGATATGACATTAAAATTTTTAAAAATGCTCCAAATTAAAATGCATCACATTTTAAAAATCTATATACCCATGGTATTCCCTTTTTGGCTTCTAATAGCAATGACAAAACATATCTTGGGAGAAAAACTCTTCATAATTTTCTGGTGAAAATAACCCTTGGTTGTACTTCAAGTCACTGCTTATTTATGAGGATTCCAAATTAATTCCCAAGATATAAGTCAGGCTTCACTTAGAAGCACTTAATAACCCACACGCTGGAAATACATATAACTCCAGATACAAATCAGATCTGCTACAATTGTCATGATTTTTCCACCAAGGATGGAGGATGCCAAATGTCACAGGACATGTAGAGGACATTAGAATCAGAATTGAGAATTGGTAGACTGCATGTGCCTTTAGTAGATTCCATAGAATGGCCAATATTACCAAAGATGTTAATAGATGTTCTCTGAAAAATAAAATTTCATAACCAAATATATTTGGGAAACTCATAATGGACAATTTTTCATTTTGGGGGAACGCTAACACCCATTACAATCTTAAAGACTCTGAGATGTACTGTAGGGAAGAAATTTGTTGATCTTGTTTGTTGACCTGTGTTTTCTCATTGTTTACATGGAACACAAGTTGAGAAAAGTGGCCCTAGAAACGTGGTTGGGAATGGGTAACTTTGTTTTCACTCCCCCATCAGGGTCTACCCAGATCTTCGCCTGTTCTCATTGTCATAGTCATCATCTTTATTATCATCTTCATGGCAAAACGCTACTAAATAATTTTGATTAAGTACCATGCAGAGAGAATTCCGTACATAATTCCAGTATTTTTCAAGTTTACAATTTAAGACTGTCAGTTCGAGCTTATACACACGTCATAGAACCAGCCACTAAGCCTTTAAGTCAAGATAAAGTACATTTGCGGCTTAGATTGTAGGGTTTATATTTAGTTAGGAAAAAGAATAGAGAAGGAACCATTTTCAGACTGAGAGTCTCAGGATAAAGCCACTATCTATCTGTTAGCCATCTTTGGTACAATTTCTGGAACTGTTTAAATAATTGGGAGACTGCTTGGACAGCTGGTTAGGAACAATGCCTCAGGAACAAAGATGCTTCAAATGATAACAGAAAAGAAAATGATACAGAAACAGAAATAGCAGCGAGGACCCCTGACCAAAATGAGGGATTTCTTGTTTTGGAGCTGTGGGGGAAAGGAACCAGGACCAAGCTAAAAGGAAGAAAGTTTTGTAAAGAAAATGAAAGAAAGACAAAAACATTTGGCCAGCCTCATAGATGTTCCCCAGGCAGGCTCTATTCTTTGCAGGGTTGTATGATAAATTGTATTTTACATACAGAAGTATTTAGCTTTCTTACTGGAAGGATACAACTTAATATGCCACCATGTTATCATGGTGATTGGTGAGAGTAAAACTGTTTGAGTTCTGTGACTGAAGAGATGATGAGCATATCATCTTTATCAATATAGTTAGGGGTGCCTGCTAATGTTTCATCTTTAATAATAAAATTATGTGTTGAAAATAATAAGTTACATGATAAGAAATCTACACTGAATCAACTTGCATTGCTTTACTTCTTCAATTGACTGTGGAACATGTAGAATTGTTATTTTAATCCACATAGGCATTCAAATGTATGAACTGCTTTGAATGAGTATTTATTGTTTCCACTATAAAGGGTTATCTATTGAGTTAATAATTTGAGAAAGGTCTTGTTAGCACCAAATGTCAGCCAAAGGCAGCTTTCTAAAAGTGTCCCCATCCTAATAAAAATCATCAACTTTTAAATTTGTTATTTATTTACTTAAATGCCTGAGTCACAGTTTTTGAAATTGAATCTGTGAACTAATGTATCTGTAACTATAGAAAACTCTTTCCGCTTCTGAATCTTACAGGTATCACTCCTATCCATGGGGGACCAAGAATCACCCAACCAAAAGATGAAAATGCTGCACTTTGAATGAACTTGATTTTCCCAGTGAAGTTCAAGTTCTGAACTTCAGCCGCTGCTGCAAGATGCCCAAGGATTGGGTGCTGCTGGACAGTAGCAGAAGAGAAAAGACCAAGATGCTATGGGGCTTGTGGGGCCTCTTTCTGGAGGTCCTCTGACGGAGTAAATGACAGTGGCAGTGCTTGGGGGTTTCATTGCCAGGACATATTATATACAAGATGACAGGGCTATCATTGTGTACCTGGGAGAAAATGCTGCAGAATTTATCTAGGGAAACCCAATCTCACAGAACTTTCCTCCAAGTTAAAAAAAAAAAAGTCATATTTTTCAAAGGAACATTTTATACTCAGAATTGCTGAACTATGTTTAAAAGTGTCTAGCCTTCCTTGGATAAAAAATAGTATAGTTTTAGATAAAGATAATTATAGGATCCAGAGTAATATATTGGGTGATTCACTGTATCTTCCCATTTAAAAAAAAAAAAAAATGTTTTTAGAGAAATTCAAAATATGTGACTGAACTTTTTTGCTTTTAATGAAAAGGTTGGTTCTCTCTTAACCACTTGAGTGCTAGTGGTCTTGAACTGTGATCCAGTATAGACAGTATTTGTAACTTTGCACTTGCACAGCCTCTGGGAATAACTGTCAGATTTAAATGAAACTAATAGAGTGTATCGATGCACAGTATGTATATAGGAACACCTATATGGTGGGATGGAGGATGGTTTTAATTAGACTAATGCTTTGCTGCTAATCAGACTTATAGTATAAAATGAAAATAAGTTATATAGTAAAATATAAGATCCTTCTTTACTCATTGGGACAGCTCAAAGAACAAGAAATCAGAATGCCAAACAGTGTCTTATCCCTTATGTAGGGACAATTTATGATGAAAATCTGCTAGATTCTTATTGGGCTTAAACTCCTTCTCTTCAATGGGTTTCTTATAACTCTGGTATAATGTTAAGAAATGCCCTCAATGCCAAACCAGACTGCATTTCTAACCACTTAAAGAACAATCGGGTCTATCCATTTAGTGATCTGAAAGCTAGAATTATGCTTTTATTTACTTCTCATTGAGTTCTGTTATCTATATTTGCATTGATATATTTTTAGCATGACTGAATAAAATTTAGTTTAATATATTTATGGTGGTTGAAACACAATAACCTTTCTGCATAGTATGGAAGTCTATCAGAACCTACACTATTTTAAAAATGAGTGTATTTAACAATGAAATGATATCCACATTCCCTGTAATCATGCACTAATGCTTTTGAAGATTGCCAATGAATCTTTCTTTGTCTTTAAGCCAAACTAATAATTACACATACACTGTAGTTTAAGATAATAGATGCAAATATAGTAATGAAAAATTTCAAGTTTTGCTTTCAAACCCATTTTATCTACATGTGAAGTTCATAAGCAGAATCCAGGTGCTATGATATTACTGATTTTCCCAGGCAAAATGTTATTTTCCTTTCGACTTAATTTGAACATGCACTATCATTCTTCATACCTTTTAATGCATGAAAGGGACACATTTCCTCTTTGTGTAAGGAGCACAGGCCTAGAGGGACATCAATTCTAATGGTGATAGAAGCTCATACCTAGAAATAAACCAAGCTGCGGAGTGAGGGCTCGAACAATCAAGTTCCTTCTCAGCTGGAAATACACAGTAAAACAGAGTTTAGAAAAGAATCGTATTCAGAAGTCACCCCTTGGAAAGAAAAGAGAAGTGATTTATTTGGAGGTGTTTTTGAGTGCATACGGTTGGCCTTACAGACCAGAAAGTGAGTAAAATGTTTCTAACTCTTTTAGGCCGTAGGAATGACATTTGTTATGTTAGAAGCCAGGATCATTTATAAAAAGAAGCAAATGAACATCCTTTTCAAAGGCAACTTCAGGTGCATCAACTCTATGCTGACAAATGTACTGTTTTGCTAACATTATGAATGTGCTCTGTTTGAATTCTCCTTTAAATTACCACAATTCCTGAACCTACATCTTCCTAGCACAGAGCCAGGCCTCTGAGAGAAGGTTAGGCCCTGGCAAGAGCACCATTTTGTACATGGAGTCACATTCCAATAGTGAAGTTAACTTTTTAAATCCCTCACTTTCTAATTTTCAAACAAAGAGCACCTCCCTTCATAATAAAACAAGAATGATCATTTTGTTTTGATTCTTCGAACTGTCTTCTAGTGTAAAGAAGCCATTACTTGAACTTAATATGCCTCATAATCTTTTCTTGATTACATTTATAAGCTTTTCCTTCTCTTGTATACTTTTAAATAACTTGCAGTGTGATAAAATCCCTGTGGATCCACCGAATTCATCCAATTCCTGTAACTGAATATTTGTATGGAATAGAATAGAAACCAGCCTTTTTCAGATCACTTTTGAAACACAAATGCTTCAGCTGTATGTTTTGATCCATCAGCTCTATCTGAAATTGTGAACTTGAAACCTTGATTTGCTTTTTCAAAGCAAAATGTTCCATTCTCAGGGTAGTGACTACAGCAGAAATATTTGTTTGCTTGCTAACTTTAGCTTCCTCCAGATTTGAAATCTCTAAATGGAAACCTTCAGGGAATAGTAACATGAACACGTGGGCCCACAGCTTGTGGATAAATTTCAGAAACCTAGAGAAATGTTGCTTAATTTTAACAGGGACAACTGTGTAGCATCAGGCAGTGTGCATAGAGTCTGTACTGGCATTCTAAAGCAAAACACAATTAAGAAACACTGTCATGGTATGATTGATTAGGATTTAAGGTCTCCCTGCAGATATCATTTATAGTATTCATAGTTTTTGTTACATACTATGAATTTTGATGTTCAGAAACAAATATGGGACTGGTCGATTATGTGCAATTCCAGCAATATCCTCAATTAATCACTGCTCAAGGTGCGTGAAGACTGTAAAATTGGCTAGTCAAGTCTATCAGTATTAATATGCATAGAACCCACATTCCTTTTTTGTGATTTGCTGAATTGCAAACTATGTTTTTTGCTATTTTTCTTTGTTTTTTGAAAAGTGAGGAACCGTGCACAGTAAATATGCTGGGTTCCTTTAGAGAGTTCTTTAGTTTCTGTCTGAGGGCAGGAATAACTTCTTTTAAAGGGACTTTATTGCTTGCCTCTTATTTTTTTTGTGGTGGTATTCATGAGTGCTGGGATTAGATGGAGAGGCAATACCAAGGTCTGAAACAGCTTCTCAGCCCTCTGCAGACAAAGCTATGAAGGGTGCCTGAACAGCAAAAGCTGAATGCTTCTGTGGACATGTAATTCCTCCTGTTCAACAACTAAATGTGACAATAAGTATATTTTATATATACTTCCATGATATCTTTTGAATTATATTAATTATCTTTGGGTGGGAATTGGTGTCGTTTTGTATAGATTCTTTTTTGAGTTGCCATGTGCTGCTAAGAATATGCTTCCCCTTGGACACTGTTTTCCATATTGATGGGAAGACACGAATGTGCTAGGGAAACAGCTTTGTGATAAGGGAATTCTTATGTATGTCATTTCAGTGAATACCATACTGTAAATAGGACTGTTTCGATTGATTATAGTCCAGCTGTGATGTTTTGAGATTTGCAAAAGTGACAGGAAAGATTTTATGATTTTGATGGGGTGACTAATGGATATTACCCATGTGCATGTTCTCTGAGTCCACGGGCAATAGTTGTTTTTAAAAATGAAGAACACCTACCTTGAAACAATGGCTGCATCCTTACTATGTGAGGTATGCCAGATGTTTTATTACATATTTGGGGCAGTTGACTAATAACATAAAAAATTAAATGTAGTTCATAGCTCTATCCTAAAAGTAAATGAACTCTATTTTAAATTGAAAGCTGAGTGTTATCCTCAGAACATGAGAAACTGCCTTTTTTCTCCACCTTTTGTGCTGTGAAGCTTTGCACTGTACCCACCTACTGTATTTAGAGATAACAAAAGTATGTTATAGCAAATATGTGACTGTCTGAAATGCTATCACTTGGGAACGTTTGCCCTTTGTTTACCATGAACAAAGATAGAAGTTTTGTCTTTATGGAAAATTATGACTGACTGCTATTTTGACAGACAATCAACAAGTCCAGATGGATTATGGGAATTGACTTGTTGAGCTCCCAGGTGAAAGATGAGCTAAAGTGTTTGCAAGTGTGTGAAGAATGGATCCCATAGAATACATAGAGAGAGGTTTATGCCAGAAATAGCAAACCATGAGGAGCAAATGCTTTAAGGCATGTTTAAGTCAGATTGTGAAGGTCACTTATAAAATGATACTCCTAACCCATAATTTACGACACTTCAAGTGCCATTTGAGTCAGGATTCGGAAAAAGAACATAAAGCTTGTGTGTGAATGGCTGTTAAATTTTAGATAAAATCCCTGCCCTTGATGTTCTCTGGGTTTACCACATACTTCAGTGAATTTTTGAGGACATGATGTTGGCTTCATGTCACCAAGAAACACATGAAGTATTTGCCTGAACTTAACATGACTTTGAGGGAGGTGAATATTTATCAGTACTCAGAAGGGAAATCTCAACTTGTTAAAGACAAAAGATGGCTCTTTCAAGGAGGTGGGCCAATCCCCAGATAGAAACTATGCTTTGAGAATTCAGAGGGCAAGAGAAAGGCTCTTGATTCCCTAGGCCTGAGTCGCCCTGCATTCACGGACCGTAAATTTGAGCTCCAGGAATTGGACGATTGCTGCTGCTGGGTCTCCCAGAAGCAGTTGCCAAGACCCATCTGCAGCATGCAGTTATCGATGGACAGCTGGCTGGGCACTGGCACCCACGAGCTGACTGCCCAGCACAGCAGCAGAAAGCCCCAAAGACCCTCCAACCACCTGCTGGTGGAATCCTGAGGACAGGGTCTCCCACAAGGCACTCCAAGGACATTAGACTCCTCAAAGAAGCAGTTTTCTCTGCCACCGAGCAAGTGTGCTTCTGCCCCTGGGGTCAGGTGTTCTTCCCTTTCATCCATGGCTTCTGGTCCATTTCATCTGACAATGCCAATGTTACAAGAAATATATGTGGAACTTAAGTGGACACATGCAGGCAGATTTGAACATATTTGCACTAGCCAGATTAGAAAAGAAACGCTGCAAGGTATCTTAGTTGTTTGCGAGCAAACTAGCTGGTAATCAGGCTGTGGGGAGTCCATCATTTTACTCTTCCAAACTGGAAATAAACACTTAAAATCTTTTGAGTGCATTTTGCTTCCTGACGTTTAGTGGACCAAAACTGAATTATATGCTTCCTGTATTCCATTGTTCTCAGAGATGAGTCTGTGAGATCAAAAAGAACAGAGCTGTCCTCTGAAAGGAAGAAAAGTTTCTAATCTCAGGTTGCCCGGAACTTCTGTTTTCTGGAAATCCAGGATCCAGGACGAAGGCCTGTGCCCACAAAACACAGATGCCCTCAACATGCTTTCTTTCCTCTCAGTCTCTAACATAATATCTTCTTTTGTTTCAGCATCTCCCACCCAGGTCTTTCCCTTAGTCTGCATCAAACCCTACCCCCTTTCCTAACCAAGGAATAGACTTCCTGCATGGAGCTGTGTGTTATTATAGAGAATGTTCCATGGTTCTGTAATGGTGTGCGATGTGGAAGGCAGAGGGAAGCACTCCTCTGTACATGACTTCTGCTAAAACCTCCCAAAACATTTCCTGCATGAACACATCTACTCTAAGGAGACCATGAAGCTGGAGACCCTAAGAGAAGAACAAAGAAATGTCTCTTTAAGAGAAGTGTATAAAAAATACAAGTAGCTTTTATTTTTGCTATGAATATGCTCTGTAAAACGCTAAAGAAAATTTAAAAATGTATTTACAACTTTATCGGAAAATAATTTTGCTTTTGTCAAATGGTCACCTCTTTTCTCTTACCGGTTTCCCCAGTTTCTTTCTTTTATGCTTTTAAGTTCTTTGATTAAAAAAATTCCAAAAAGCAATCATATATGTGTATAAGCTCAAATGTATCTCTCACGTTTTATTGGTGGGTCCCTACAGCAATTATCGATTGCTACAAATGTTGCATAACAAAGCGCCTCAAAGCTTAGTGGTTTGAGATGGCAACCGTCTTTTCCTCATGAGTGAGTAGGTCAGCTGGGTGTTCTGCTGATCTGAGCCAAGCTCGCCTGATCTCTGCTGGACCCCTT
This sequence comes from Tarsius wallacei, assembly GCA_963574415.1. NCBI lineage: Eukaryota > Metazoa > Chordata > Mammalia > Primates > Tarsiidae > Tarsius > Tarsius wallacei. The sequence goes on along the minus strand of CAUYQG010147916.1, from coordinate 12,712 downwards.
CATGTGTCTGTGGTCACTTGTCAGGTTGGCTAAGGCCTTGCTGGCCTAGGAGGGACTTAGAGGGGACCAAATCCATTCTCTTGCCTGGCCTATTGCATTTTTCCAGCAACTTAGCTCAGATGTGTCTTTGTGGTGCTAGCAAGAATTTAAGAGAGAATGCAGTAGTGCACTACTATGGTGAGTTGACAAGTTTTCCCATTTTCATTGGTCAAAACAGATCACATGGTCAAAACCAACATTAGTAGTGGGGGTCGTATCAGATTTTTATTCCTATGCAACTCATTGCTTTAAACTTAGCAGTTTGACACACATTACCTCATACTTTCTGTGGCTTGGAAATTGAGCAGAACTTGACTGGTCTTCTGCTCAGGGTTTCAATCTCACAACTGGAATCAAAGTATTGGTCAGGACTGGAGTCTCACCGGAGCCTTGGGGTTATCTTCGAAGCTCATGTGATTGTTGACAGAGTTACATTCCTTGTGTTTGTAGGACTCAGGCCCTCAGTTGCAAAATGCTGTAGATGCCACTTACAATCCCCTATCATGTGACCTTGTTCAGAGACAGCTCACATCATGGCAGCTGACTGTCTCAAGGTCCACAGGAGAATCTCTTTCTCTAGTCTGTTAAAACAAAATCTTAGCCAGGTGCAGTGGCTCATGCCTATAATCCCAGCACTTTGGGAGGCGGAGGCGAGAGGATTACCTGAGTCTGGAGGTTCGAGACCAACCTGGGCAATCTGGTGAGACCTAGTCTCTACAATAAATCAAAAAATTAGCACATGCCTATAGTTCCAGGTACTTGGAAGGCTGTGGAGGAAGGATCACCTGTGCCCAGCAGGTCGAGGCTGTGGTGGCAGTGAGTGTGCCACTGCACTCCAGCCTGGGTGACAGAGTGAGATCCCGACTCAAAAAAAAGGACAACATCTTATAACCAAATCAAGGGAGTGACATTCCATTGCCATATTCTAGTGGTTAAAAGCAACTCACAGGTGCAGTCCACACTCAAGGGGAGGGGATCATACAAGGGCATGGGCCATTGGGGTCACATTGGAATACAATACCAAGGGGGCACAGATGTAGTCAGACCTAAAAAATTGGGGCCATGAAGTACCAAATACCACAGTATCAAATGACCACAACCCTGATAGGAGACTCTGCCTGAGGCTTCTGGAAAAGGAAGAATTTGTGAGATAGTCTCAAAAAAATGACCTCAGAGTGCAGGACATAAATTTCAGAACATTCCAGTGGCCATTCCATAATTCTGCTCAATGTATCCAGCAGGCCGTTTGAAAACCAAATCCAACCCAGCAAATAAACAGACAAACCCAGTCACTGGAATGAAAAGCAGGAATGGGAATGATTCTTCCACCAGAAACCAGAGGAGCTCTCAGTAGCATCACAGTAAACATCTCCCACACTCTTAAATCTTGATGTATAATCTGCTATTTCATTTTAGTCATTTATCAAATGGGAACAAATTGATTGTTCTCAGTAATTATGTTTATGCAACACAGAACAGGAATTAAATAAGTGAATTATAGAGTACAGCTTTACATAACTACAAACAGCAATCTTTAAAAAAAAAAATGTATAAGCCACGAATAAAAGAAAATGTCTCCCAAATTTAAAGATTCTGTCCTTTTTCTCAAGACGGAGCACATAATTTTATGTTCATTTTACTCTTTATATGAAGCAGCCTCTGGAATGCAGATTTAATTTGCTATCACACTAGAAAGACTAAAATGTCATGGATTTATTTGGTGCATACACTCGTTTTATCTCTTGAGCCATGCCGCGTTGCCTCAGACATTTTTACCATCTTTGGTACATGCAAAAAGTTGTTTATATAACCCAGGAAAATGCTTGTAATTTTCACGAGTATATAGGTACGTACATTGTGAATTATTCAAAGATGAATAAATAAATCACTTAAATAATAGAATTCCCTAAGGTTATATGCACATAATAAGTAAACACGATTAAGAATTTAGGCCCTGGGCACACATAGGCTTGGGTTCGAATGCCAGCTCCATGATTTTTGGCTTGTATGACCTCAGACCAAGGACTTGACCTTTCTAAGGCTTAGCTTCTACATCTGAAGCACAAAGATAATAGCAGATTCCACTTGAAAAGGTAATTGGGCATGGGCTTGATGCAAGAATGAAACACTGCAACAGCAGTAAGACACTCAGGTTCAATGTCAGCCTGAGGTACATGTGTCCAGTGCTCCCTCGGCCCAGGACCCTGGACACTTTGGCTGTTTCTGCACACTGGCCTCTGGGTGGACTTCATTTTCCAACAGCCTGCATCAGAGTTTCTTTGATGGGAACTGTCCTCAGGTTGCTGGAACGAGCTTTGCCCGCTGACCTGGAAATTTCTGTCTCCAGGGCAGCCCTTAGCCCTCCAGTACTCTCACCTCTGCTTGAGGGACCCCCTCCCTGTCTCACAATTTCCCTGAAGAACTGCCTCAGAGTCACCCTCCGTGGGACTGTGTCTGAGAAGGTGCCCTGGCCTGGCCTCCTTTCTGTCCCTGTCTTGCTTTCTCGTTTGCCTATCAATTTTTCTGGCCACACTTCCTAACAAATCCATCTCAGAACATGCTTCCAGGGAACTCTGTCTACAACACTGGCAGAACATCATGGCCAAATATAAATATAAGCCTAAAACGTTTGTGTCAAGAAGTGTGGATTGGTCATCTCTTACGGTACACATGCCAAAAGAAGTGGCTCATGGGTGCCACCGTGGTGTGTCCTGGGATAGTGATCCTGTTAAGCAGGAATGAAAGAAGGTATAAGGATCTGGTAGTAGGGATCACACCAACACCCTTTCCTCCTGCCCTGCGTCCTCTTCCTGTCCCAGTCAGTAGTTTTGTGTGGCTGTCAGTGGGATGAGAGAGCGCAGTGGCACAAAGAAAAAATACAGTCCCCAGCACCTTCCCAGCCTCCCCAAGTGGCTTGAGGGCCATTCCTTCCTGTCCCTGAGAAGTGAGTCTATTGTTATGCTATAGACCAGGGATCCACACCCCATCCCTGCACCCTCCCCACCTCCCTGTACTGCCACACAGCAGGAGGTAAGAGGTGGGTCAGCAAAGCTTCATTTGTATTTACAGATGATCCCCTTCACCCGCATTATCTCCTGAGCTCCACCTCCTGTCAGATCGGCACTGAAAAGCCAGCTTCCATTTCCAGCATCCTATCTTTGTGAAGCAGGGTTTTCTACAGTGACATCAACCAAAATGAGATTATGGAGTAAGTATCCTGGACATAAGCGATGCACTTCGAATGTCACTGTCTCCCATCACCCCCAGGTGGGACCGTCTAGTTGCAGGAAATCAAGCTCAGGACTCCTACTGATTCTGTGTTATGATGAGTTGTATACTTATTTCATTATGTATTACAATGTAATAATAATAGAAATTGCACAATAAATGAAATGTGCTTGAATCATCCTAAAACCAGTCTCCCTCCACCCTCCATGGAAAAATTGTCTTCCACAAAACTGGTCCCCGATGCCAAAAAAGGTTGGGGACTGCTGCTATAGGCTCAAGTGGGGTCATAATTCCAAAAAAGGAGATGTCACCGGAATTGGAGAGACCCTAAAAAAAAGGGATGAAATGGTTTTCCTTGGCATCCATTCACCAGGCAAAGTCAGAATAATCTTTGGGGAAACCTCCTTGCTCTCTGGGGTGGAAGAAAAGGGTCACTGACACTTATTTAGTCTCTAAGAGAGGTGGGATGCTTTTCTCCTCTGTCCTTCGCCAATTCTCCTTTGAGAGTGCTTTCTTCTTTCAAATAACCTCAACCAAAAGAATGAGCATCTTGGTGCCTGTTAATTTACTTTAAAAATGCTTCTGAATTATGCTGATTAATCCCACTGTGAACTTTGAAGATGATCTTATCACCTGCCTTTCCAGGAAATGAATTCTTCTGGCAAACATGTAGCTTGCAGGATGACGTACATAACAAATGACTATTAACTCTATTCAAATGCTTATTATCTTTGATCAGTTATACATTAGAAAATATATTCACTGGATTTATTTTTTTAATGACAAAGAGAGTTGTCTTAACCCATGCTTGTTTATCTCCTCACCTGCTTGGTTGGTACCTCTCAGCATCATCACCATTAACATTTTGACAATAGGTGTTCCAGTTGGGAAGGTGTATTCCAGAGTGGCAGTGCAGAAGGGGAGTGGCAGGGCTGCTTGTTTTCATTTCATTTTATTTTTTTTATTATAAAGATGTGGGGTACAGTTCAGGATTAGGTATACAATCGCTGATTATGCAGGTACCCTTGTTGAGGTATGCTCCTCTCTCCCCTAGCAGTTCCCTCAACTGCCAATCCCACCCCCCCTCCCTGACAGTTTCCCACTACTCTTATCATATTATGATAATTGTTCAAGGTCCGCTGATGAGTGAAAACATATGGTACTCTGTTCTTTGTTTCTGCGATAGATCATTGAGTATGATGGACTCTAAATCCATCCAAGTTGCTGCAAAGCCCATGTATGTCCTTTTTTATGGCTGCATAACGTTCCACTGTGTATATGTACCACATTTTTAAAATCCAGTTCAGCTTCAATGGGCAGCATGGTTGGTTCCATGTTTTTGCTATTGTGAATAGAGCTGCAACAAACATGCGTGTGCAGGTATCTTTTTTGTAGAATGATTTTGAGTTCCTCCAGGTATATGCCCAGTAGGAGGATTGCTGGGTTATAGGAATCTTAGCCTTTTCTAATGATACACACTGGATGACCTCTGGCTCCCCGAGCTACCTTCCTGCCTCTTACAGTCTTTTCTACATTTTCTCCTCTTCTCCCCTTCCCTTCCTTCTCCTTCTATCTTTTTTTCTTTCATTCCTTTCTTTCTGATGGAATGCCCACTCTACCCTCTTGGTGTCATAAAATATGCCCCACATCTTATTAGGTTCAGATGAATTATTGTCTTATCTTTTTGTTTGAATCATGATTACAGTATGTATGATATTTTACCTCAAACTCAACTAAAATATCTTTTTCTTAAGAACTATGTCTGATTCCTCTTTGATGTTTCTTATGAAATTCACAACACTGAGCACTAATAGCATGTGCTTCACAAATGTTTGTAAAATAAATTAACTAATACTGTAGCTCCCCTACATATGAACCTTCACATTGTGAATTTTCAAAGATGTGAAAGTGCATTCACATGTCCAATCACGTAAGTTAGTTCACATGTCTGCCATACATTGTTACACGCTGTATTTTAAAAATAAAAATGTTTTCTTTATTTTTTGCATTTGTTTGGTTTTTATGTATTATTTGCGTGAAAAATTATTATAGATCTATTACGGTACAGTACTATATAGCCGATTGTGTTAGTTAGGTACCTAGGCTAACTTTGTGGGATTTATGAACAAACTGGACTTAAGAATGTACTCTCAGAATAGAATTTGTTCATATGTCTTCTTGAATCCAAGGGAAAGTGCTGGAAACATTCAGAAGATTATTGCAAACTCTAAAACAGTGGCCTTTTGTTTCTTAGCTCAAATTGATCAAGCAGCAGAGTAAACTATGCTAGATTAATACAAGCAGTATTCTGACTTCACTAGCCTTCTCACCCAGCCCAGATTCATTATAGATCATTTCAATTCTGCCTTCTAACAATCTAAAATGCCTTGCCCTCCTGATATCCTGGTATGACCTCCAACCATTGTCAATTTGTATTTCATGGAAGAGCATGAGCATTGGAGAAAAGAGTCCTGGGTTCAAACTTGAACTCTATGACTACAACCAAATTCTAAAACCTTTATGGTTGGTCCTAGCATCTATAAATAGAAAGATTACAAGACTTGTGATGATAAATATTAAACAAGGATATATAAAGATTCTATCCCAAGCCAGGAACAGTGGCTCATGTCTATAATCCCAGCACTTTGAGAGGCTGAGACAGGAGGCTTAATTGAGCCCAGGCATTTGAGGTCAGCGTAGGCAACAGAGTGAGATCTTGTCTCTCAAAAAAAAAAAAAAAAAATCCTATTCCAATACCTGACACACGAAGGGGCTCAATAATTGTACTTATGGTCTCCTGTCCACGGTCCCCAGGTTCAGGTGAAAATTTTTCTCTTTCTTTTCAAGACTTACTCTATATGATTTATATCAGGCATTCTGTCTTCTTCAGGATGTAGCTCCATTAATTATACTCTTCTTTCCCTCTCTTAGCACTAGCCATCTTTTCCCTTTACTAATTCTTTCTTCTTTGCTTTCAGTTTTCTTCATTCCCAAACATCCTGCTTTTTAGCAGCAGCTTATGCGTTTATTCATTCAAAAGCAACGAAAAAAACAACATATGTGGACAATGCTGGGCACTGGGCTGTAAGAATGAATGTAATACTGTTTTAAGTTTTGTACCTGTAAGAGAGACAAGATGCATAGACAAATCATCATTTAGTAAATGTGTTGTAATTATACAATAGCAACCCCTGAAAACGTCTATGGAAGCATTGAAGTGAGGCATTAGTTCTGCCTGGAGCATCTGGGTGGCTTCACAGTGGAGGAAGTAACAGATAGATCATGAGGCTGTTGGTAGGGATTGGAAGGTTTTATTTTGAAGGGTCAGCATGGGCAAAGGTAAAGGTAAAAGTATAAAAAGTTAGGGTTTGGATCTGTGAAATAAGCACCAATAACATAGAATTGATTGCAGTAGATGGTGTCTGTTGAGTGTGACCTCAGCTGGGAAAACTTTGAAGTCTATTGGCAGTGGGAGCCATTTTAAAAAATTTGACCAAAAGAGTAATATTACTAAATCCGCATTTTAGAAAGATATCTTTGGGTAGAAAGAAAGATGGCTGGAAAAGGGGAAGTCTAGCTGAGAGGTTATTACAACAGAGCAGGCTAAGATGCATTTGGCTTCTGCTCCCATCACTGTCTTACACTGCCCCATTGAATGTCACCAATCACCTTGCTCCTAGGCCTTTTGGTTAAGACCAGGTGTGCACATCACCAATCACCTCCTGCAGACCAAATCCCATGGTTCTGTCTGGGTTCTTGATTTCCCTTGTTTTCAGGATATATTGTATACTTTTAGCCATCGCATTCTCCTCATACCATTTATAGCCTTCAAACACATTTTATCTGTCTCAGCTTTTGTGTTATTGCACACGATGCATTAACCTTTTAAGAGTAATGATATCTTTCTTTCCTTGACTCTTTGTCTGGTTCTTCCTGCTCTTGCTCCAAGGAGACAGACAGCTCATTCTGGTCTATTTTCTTATTCTCTCTGTGTTATTTTGCACACATTCCTACCCTCATCCATATGCTGAAGCATCATTTCTAAGCAGATCAAAATCAACATGGATTTCCGTGCCATCACTGCTTTTGAGCTCCCTTTATGCATTTCCAGAGGTCTGCTGGATATTTCTGCACAGAAGCCCCACTGACTCACTGACCTCAGCCTGCTGTCAGTCTCCTTCAACTCATGTTTCCTTGCATCTTCTCGAATAGCGCCCTTTTGCTTCTGAGCGCTGAAGTAGAAATTTTGAGCAGCATCTCTTACTTTTCTTGCATTCCCCCCATTTCCGCCACCGGCCAACCTTAAACTCTCATGTTGACTTTTCCTGAGCAATAGTTCTTCACTGGTTCCATTCCTTTTCATCTCTATGCTACCATTCTAGCTAGCAGGACTCATTTTATGGACTCAGTCACGCTTATCATATACTACTTGATAATTGAAAAATTTGTGTATGTATATCACATCAGTCTCTAGATTTTAAGCATCACAAGGGCAGCATTTATCAGCACTCAGAACGGAGATTCTTAATGAAGTTTGGAAGCTATAATGTCAGAATCCTATCATGGAAGTTTCTCCAACTAAATGTCATCTTTCCCTTGCCTTTTACTCTTTCTCATTCCTGGAAGCTCTGATGTGGAATTTGAGCTGGGAAATTCACTATAGTGCTTAAAATCACCATAGCATAAATAGACTTTATGGATAGATGGCCTTGGCCCATCTGTGTCTGTTTTTATTATAGTATCAGGCTTCTTTATCTCAGAGACAGTTTCTCTGGTGTGTGCTCTTGGAATACAGAGATTCCATGTCCTTCTTGGGTTTTAGCAAAATGCCTTATTTGTGGTAGGCCATAAATATTTGCTGAATAACTAACAATTTATCTAATCTAATTGATTTCTATGCCACTGATATCTGTGTATTTGTGCATTTTGATGTACATAATTATGAAAACATTAGCAAGCCTGTTCTGCCCGTCTTAATGGCTCACTGCCTTCTATATCATGCTATATCCTGGTTTATATAAGAACATCTGTCTCATATATTCCTGTAAGTCATCCCTGTTCATTTTCATAAGGATATTAGACTCAGCAAATATGTGTCATGTGGATTTTTATGTGCTAGCCTCTGAACATCACAAAAACTTCCCAGAGCCAGAGATAACGGCACTGAATCAGCTGTTCCCAAGTTTACTTTTAACCATTGCTCAAATTAGATATCTATGAGTTCCCCTTAGAGTCCAATCCCAGGCTGCCAGCTGTTCCAGATGTAAGGAGCTTTTATAGCCTTCAAACACATTTTATCTGTCATCATTTTCATCAACAGGAATATCTTTCTCTTTATTCTCTCTCATAGAACCTGGTAAACAAGAAAAGAGAAAGGCCTGGCTTTATTGTAACTCCAAAGAGGTCAGTCTGTGGGAAAAAAAAGCACAGCATGTCTTTCTTTGCATCTCTTTCTATGCAGTTCTTCAAAGGCTTATCCACCACCATATTAATCCATTTGTTGAAGATGCTCAATTTTCCAAATGACCTTTTCTTTGGAATTCATTGGAAATTCAGTTTGAGGTGAGAGAAGGGAGATGGAGAATGCAAGACAGTTTAATTTCATCTCTACTCTCTGATCAAGTGTTCTGACTGAATTCCTCAGTTTTTTCACATCTGTAAAATGGGTGGTGATTTTGAGAGCGTCAAAGATTAAAAATGATTACAGTATAAAAAATCTTTTTAGGCTGGGTGCAGTGGCTCATGCCTGTAATCCCAGCACTTTGGGAGGCCAAGGTGTGAGGATCGCTTGAGTCTAGGAGTTTGAGATCAGCCTAGGCAACGTAGCGAGACCTTGTCTCTATTAAAAAAAAAAAAAAATTAACCAGGCATGATGTCGCACACCTGTAGTCCCAGCTACTCAGGAGGCTGAGATGGAAGGATCGCCTGAGCCCAAGGCTGGGCAGTGGGTTGTGATTGTGCCACCGCACTCTAGCCAAGGTGACAGAGTGAGAACCTGTCTCAAAAAATAAAATAAAATGAATTGCAGATGAACTTACATACCTTTTTATCTTAATCGCAGAGCTAGGGTAAACTCAAAGAAATGTGCCAAGATATAAACAAGTAAAAGAGTTATCCTTGCAGCAATGTTCAGGATGGCAAACAACGAAAGGGACCAGTAAAGGAAGCTGGAATATGAATTGCAGGCTATCCATATAATGGAACACTAGAGAGTTACGTTCTAAAAGTCACGTGGTTTTGCATAGTTTATAAGAAAATATGTCCAACGAGTAGTATTAAGAGTAAAAAGTGAGATATGGAGCCCTTATGTAGTATGTTATACAGTGTAAATAAAAAAAGAATATGTGCACATAGTCTGCTATACACATACATATATTCTGGACTAAAATACAGAACTGATAAAATGATCGACTTTACTTAGTGTAACGGAGGAGAGGGACGTGTCACTGCTATATATTACACATGTTCCTACTTGCACATGTTTTATTTTCTTTATAAAAATAGCAAGTGTAACATGAATCATGTAACAATGAGACTTTTTGATTTTCTTTTGTACACACTCGTTAAGAAAACCAGTATACATAATCTGAAGCATAAATGTATGAAATTTTATAAAATGTCAGTGGGTGTATTAACATAAAAGATAGTTTAATCACACAAAGAATATAAAAATTCAGCAGTAGACTCAAAGCAATTAGGTCTAGAAGATGTGCTGCTTATAGAAATTTGGTGTTGAGTAGGTTAGTGCTGTCAGCCATAATAGGGAGAGTATCCATGCTTTTATTACACACAGATTTTTTCCTTTGCCCTCAGTGCCGAGTTTTAGGTGCAAAAGGATTGAAAGGCATCTCTTGTTCATTGCATTACATTACTTAATAAATCTAAACAGTGATTGCTAGGTGATACATGAACAAATATAGTATAATGTGGATGGGGAGATTCTCCCCTGTTGTGCAATGTGTATGCAGACCTGGAATAATAGGAGCCTAGTCACAGAAACTTAGAACCTGAAAGAGGCCTCAGACTCTGTTCCCCTGAATTGTTGGATACGGCAGTTGGACACAGAAAATTTTGATTTGCCCGAAGTGAACTAGCTGAGCTGAGCTGGGACTATGTCTCTGATTGCCCCATTTAAGTATGATGCTTTGTCTGTGGCCACGTATGTTCTGTGGTAGAGTTGTCAGGGCAAAACTCACCTAATTTAGTCCCCAGCATAGCTGTATATAGGACTATTTTATGGATAAAGATACTGAAAGTCCTAAAGATGGCAGAACTGGAATTTAAACTCATGTCTGACTCACTCCATTGTTTATGGTCTCAGTAATATGAGCAAAGATACACAAGTGGAATTCATAGGGTGTGTAGGGAAATCAGCAAGCTGAAGCCTTGTTAAAGTAGTCGAAGAAATTATTTCTAGGTCTTAGTAGTAAGATGATAAGAAATGAACACAGAGAGGAAAGGTAGAAGTCAAGTTGGAAAACCGACAAAATAGTAATTTCCAGGATACTCTACTGAGCTAGCCTATAAAAGTTATGTTCAAATATTCTAATACTTATGACCCGGTACTGGGTGTATTAATAAAAACCTCTGCACCTTGCTTGCACTGCCTGTCCCCACAGATCAAATCTGTAATCCACTGTAAGGTTAATAGCTCTGTCTTTGTGGTATATTTTAGTGTGCTTACCTTTTAAGGGTCATGCACATAACTACGATAACTTAATTCATCACCTCTACCGTATAACACTATCTTTTACTGCAAACTAAATAATCAAACTCCTTGTAAACCCCCATGAACTGTATATTATTATATCACGCACAGGGCGAATAAAAATTTTTGCATAATGACAGGCTTAACTTTGTTTATCCTGTTAGCATCTATTCTTGAAAACTAGGCCCTGAATTTTTCCTTTTATGCTCCTAAATTCAGAATAGTCTGAAATGTCATTTTTATTATTCCTTATATTAGAGTGCTTAAAATTAAAAACATTCATCAGAAAATTGCTGTCTTCAAAATGTATTGCCCAATATGGAATGTAAATATTAAATTTAAATATTTTAAAATTAAATTATTATTTAATTTATAATTGCATGAGCACAGTGCAGTTGGGCTACGTGTGGGTGGACAGCTCTGTTCGTGGGCAGAAATATGATCCTTAACACCACTTGAAAAGCCACAAACCAAAAACCTTCAGCTATTAGAATGAGGACAGACAGGTTACTGAAAGCCACAGAACAATCGTCACTGCTAGATATTTCAAATCAGTCCCTAAATATTGAAAATAACTTTAAAAAATGTGGGCACATTGAATTTTCAAAATTGCCTTTATGTAACCAACAAAATAAGAAACACATGTTTTTTTTCAGCATACCACCTATAAATGAATGCAAAGGAAAGAAGACAGGAACAAGGCATATACTGTCACCTGTACTCCCAGGTATGAAATATAAGCTAAATATAAATATTTAAAAACAGAACACGCATAGCTAAACACCCTAGTCCTAAGATGTAGTTAAAAACAAGAACCTGAAAATACACATCTTAATAAGATGGTAACAAAACCATTCTGCAAGAATTTGACTTTATGTAAATTTCATATCCAGTGCCAGTTCTAGTTTGTGACTAGGAAATATTTCTTTAAATGTGTTGAGCATCTCATGCCTTTCAGAGCATTACACAGTCTTTATTTTACCTGAATCTTGAAACACTGAAGTAGCTTTCTACTCATTCAAATACTTTCCCTCTGTCAGGGTCTGCTGAAATCCTACTTGTTCTGTGGTTCCTGCTCTGACTGCCCCCAATGGGGGTCCTTTCCCTTCCTCCGAGAGCTTGTGGCCTTGATGATCTCATATGCAATGGCATTGTAGAGCATTCACTTTTCTATTCTTCCTTATGACATATCTCTGAGTTGTCTTTTACCTCATCCTCTCTACCCTCTCCTTTCTCCTCCTCTCATGTCTCACCTATAAAACTCAGCACAAGACTTTGGTCAAGGTTTCCAACCAGGATGTCTATGGGCTAACATGGCTTACATGTCCTGGTCTATGATTATGCCTAGTATGGTCTCTGGTGCTTGGCAGTGCTTAGAATATACTCCAGAGGAACTCAAATCACTCTATGCAAAAGATACGTGCACACATATGTTTATTGTAGCATTGTTCACAATAGCAAAAACATGGAACCGACTGTGGTGTCCATCGAAAGAGGATTGGATTAAAAAAATGTGGTATGTACACAATAGACTATAACACAACCATAAAGAAGGACAAAATTATGAACTTCACAGCAACTTGAATGGACTTAGAGTCTATAATACTGAGTGATCTATCACAGTAATAAAGAACCGAGTATCACATGTTCTCACTCATAAGCAGACGTTGCAAAATTATCATAATACTATAAGAAAGGGATTGGCAGTAGTGGGAAACTGCCAGGGGAGCGGGGGAC
>CAUYQG010147915.1:0-74539 GCA_963574415.1 Tarsius wallacei | reverse complement strand
CCTCAGCCTTCCAAGTAGCTGGAACTACAGGCACGCGCTACCATGCCCGGCTAATTTTTTGATTTATTGTAGAGATGAGGTCTTGCTTGCCCAGGCGGGTCTCGAACCCGCGGGCTCAGGCAATCCACTCGCCTCAGCCTCCCAAAGGCGCGGGATTACAGGCTGAGCCACCGAGCCCGGCTTGTGCCCCACATCTTTAAACTAAAACATTTAAAAATAAAAATTAAAAAAAAAAGAAATCCTCATCAAGAAAAAATAATTTTAAACCCCTACTTTAGAGGTATCTGTTTCTAAAGGATCACATTCATAATTCCTTCTCTTTACTAGTAAAGAGAATTACGTTTTCAAGTAAAAATAAAAATAACCTCAAACTATGTGGCTTGAACAACAGGAAATTGTTGTTTCAGTTTTGGAGGCTAGAAGTCTGAAATCAATCATGGCAGTGCTGATTCTTTCTGAGGGTTATGAGGGGAGGTCCTGTCCCAGTTCTCTCTTCTAACTCCGAAAGCCTCTGGCATTCCATGGCTTGTAGATGGCCATCTTCTTCCTGTGTATTCACATTATCTTCCTTCTATGTATTCCTCCCTCTTTATCTAAATTTCCCCTTTTTATAAGGACACCAGTCATGTTGCATTAAGAACCATCCTGATCACCTCATTTTAACATGACTAGTTCTTTAAGTACCTTGTTTCCAAATAGGGTCACATTTTGAGGTACTGGAAGTCAGACTTCAAGATTTCGTTTTTGGAAGACACAATTTAGTTGATAATAACCCATATCCATTTGACTTTCATTTTTCATGTCTTCTCTTTCATATTTTGATCCGTTTTATAAACTCAAGTGACTTTTTGTAATTCTTTAGTGATATTAGTTAAGTGCACAATTTCATAATTTTCTCATTGCCAATGATACCAGCATATTGGTTGCACTGCCAGATCTTATCACAAAGAAGTTTTCTGTGAAAAGAAAGGGAGAGAAATTGGGAAAGATAGCAAGTAGCCATCTATTAAACATTCTCCAATAATAACTTCATTAACACATACAGAAAATTTGTGGCTGAAAATACTGGAAAATACTGGAAAAGAAATGGAAATATTTTGATGATGATCAAATAATACTCTTGGGGAATTATATTATATTGTTTTCGGTGCTATATTCCTATAAATAACAATGTAGATGTATCAAAGAATAAAACAAAGACCTCTAGTACCTAAAAAAATGTACTTACCAAGTAAGAGAACACCGGTAAAGATATTTACTGTGCTGTTTGTTGAGAGGAAAAAACTAAGGGTTAAGAATTAAGAAGAGGTTTCTATGGTGATTATGCTAATCAAACATTGAAAGCATGCCCTTAAATGTCACAGAATGAATCGGAAACGGTTGGCTAAACAATCTTCATTGTTTATTGGATGATATAAAAAAAGGATCTTCAGTTTAATCTAGTAAAGTGGTATATTGGGAAACTTAAAGTTAATAGTAATTTCTTAGTACAGCGGGTTAGGGTCAGTTGTAATAAGATACAATATTCTATTTTGATATCACATGAGTAAGTGTTGCTGTAAATTGAAGATATTCATTTTTTCAAAGGAAACAAACCATCTAATTAGAAATGCTCATTATATCTTTTTCATGTGTCATCCCTATTTTAAAGTCAATAATAAAAATCCTGCAATGTTGAGAATAAAGTTGAAAAATTACTTATAGATTCAAAGCTACATTTGCAGGTTTTAAATTTCCAAATTATTTTGAGTAGAACTGATAGTTCTAGATATATATTCTAATATTCTAAACCATGACAAGCTTTAAGAAATGTGATGAAAAACACTGCTTTCAATGTTTCTGACACTCTTGAAAAGATTTGCTACATAGTAACTCAAAAGGAAGTCAACATTATAAGCAGTGCAATTCAGTATCCCTGACAGGCAGTAGATTAGGGTAACTTCCTGTGACTTGCTTAGTCAAAAGGGAACTGGTGTAAAATGTGGATGTCCAGGAGTAAGAACATTCGTTTTAAAAAGAAGTTTAAGTTTTACAAGCTAAAAGGCTTGTAAAAATCTGCCTGGTATTACATTGGTGAGAAATAATCTCCATCAGGTGAAGTGGTAAAACATTCATAAACTAGTTCTGCGTATTCAAAAATGTCATTGTCAACAATGACACACCCTTAAGTCCACAGTATAATATTTTTCCAACTAAGTATCTCTGTCTGGTTTTGTGTCACACTAGCCAAGGATGGGCTTTCATGGGGCATGATATCTTTTCCTGAGCTGACTTTGGAAGCCCAATGTCATCTCATTACTTAACTGAAGGAGTCATTTCATGCAAGCCTTAGGATAGTACTGCTATTTTAGGCTCTAAAAAAAAATCACTGAAGATAGTTTCAAATTTTAGAAACAACACCATGAGCTTAGGCTTTCCCAGTCTTCATTTAGAAATAGAACATTCTAATACTTCATTCTCTTTTGTGTGATGCCAAGATTATACCTATGAATATACAATGAATGGTAGACCCAAAATAACGATGGCCAAATCCACTTGCATTTTCTTTTGGTTTTGAATATTTCATGGAGAACACAGATGCAGTGGCATCTCCATACATTCTCAGGGTTCTTAATGAATGAGAGTGGTGGGTGACAATGTTGTTCATGTGGCCGCTGTGAGAAGGGAAGCCACAGCACAAAAGACATTCCAGTAGACTACTCTTTAATATACCATTCACAAAGCGAATCACTTTTATTTTTCTTTTAGCATATTACTATTTCATTACTAGTGGGAGAAGAGGCATATAGATTTGTTATGAGACATCAACATGAACTAAAGAAATGCCTGCAAGTTTGTTACAGTCAGAATATTTCTGAGAGCAGGGCCAGTCTCTATGCAGGCACAGAAAGAACCTGTCCCTTCTTCAGTACAGATGAGGTTAAAGGGATTCTTTGGTGAGGCTTCAAATGTACTGTATATGAGGGAAAAGAACATCATTCTGGTTACAGCAATATTGAGAAGTTTTGTGAAGGAGTTGATGGGTGAAAGAGGAAGATGATAAGTATAGTGTCTTAAACTAGAATGTTAATATCAAGAGCTGTAGGAAACTCCTACAATCAACTGGAAATGAACAAAGGAAAGGGGCAGAGGACAGGAAAAGAAACCCAAAATGCTTGTAAACATTTGAAAGGACATTCAAAATCAGAATCAGAAAATGGCAAACAAAGACACCAATCTGATATTCCATTATACCTGTTAAACTGGTAACAATTAGAAAGTTAGATATTCCCACTGTTCATAGGGGTGTGGAGATAAAAATTGTGAACTGCCAAGAAGAGGGATGACTGGCTTAGGCATTCTGGAAAGCAACCTGACACCATCTGGTCTAATTTTACACATACACACACATACACACACACACACACACACACACACCTATCTATCAAACATTACAGTGCTCAATTTTCATCATATTTTTATGACCTAAGCTGGGGGTAACAAAACGGCACCCCAGAAACACAGTCTGCAGCAAACCGTTTTAACTATTTTACTACGGCAGCCCCAGCAGTCTTGGAAGCAACGTTCTTATGCATGAAAAAGTGTATTTGTGTGTGTGCACGCACGTGCACATGCACATAAAGTATATGTGGATGAAGATAAGGTGGAAATTCTGTAATACCTGAGGTTTTAAAAAATATGCTTTTATATAATTTCAGAGACAAGCATGCATTCTGCACTGAAAACACCACTGCCCGCCTTTTGAGCTTACATACAAAGTTTCACTTTATTGCCACCTGGCCCCAAAAGGCATTTGACTTCATCCCCCTGTTACAATGGCCTGCTCAGCATATTCTCCAAGACAACTTGAACACATTTAAAAATGTGAGGAGAGGTCATTGAGTAGGCACTTTCCTGAATTCAGAGGACAAAATTACGGCTATTGCTCTATGTTGTGATCAAACTCAAGAGAAAGACACAATCCCATCTTGAAAGAACTCCAATTCTACACATTACACATTGTAGAAGCAAGCATATGCAAAATGGCTTTTCACCATATTTTGCTTACTTGAAGAGCAAGCAGATGAAACAGAAGAGGAAAAGGACAGAACCTAAGAGTTCTCTCTTTTCTGCTTCACTTTGAGCCATTTACAAAATGACACATCACAAGAAGATGGGAGCCAATTTTCTAATTTGGATCCCTCCGTCAGCTATCCATACACAATACTTGGAAAGCCAGCAGCCCTTTCTTGCCAGCTTTAAGGGATTTAGTCTGCTAATGAAGGCTTTCCAAATGGACAGATGTACGAATACTGTTTCATGGGCCAGATCCTAAAACCTAAACTGTCTGCAAAATTCAAGAGCAATGAAATTGTGTTGCAAAGGCTCACTGAGGTGGGAGGGAGCATATGCAGCCATGGAAGATTACTGCACATGGATACCATTCAGTGCGTATGCTGCAAATGCAGAAGCATCTACTTTGTCAGCAGAGACCCTATGGAACTATACTTTGTGTTTTCCATTACCTTATTTCTGTTTAGTAATAGATTCTCACCTAAACAGTAAAGTATTAAGTGTTAGACAAATTTACTTGAGAAGAATTAAATTCAGCATTATCATATTCCTACTAGTATCCAGTTCTCAAATTTACCATTCGAAGGGATAGGAGAAATTAAAAAAGGATTCGTGGTAAAGCAATCACTACCTCAGAATTATAGTTAGAAGAGAGTTTTCAAAGTCCTATATTTAAGTAGATGAATGCTAATCTTCAAAACACATTATTGGCTTTAAAACTACCTTTTTTGTTAAGTTGTTTTTGTCTGCCCATTCAACTAACCTTTATTAACGTTTATTAAGTGCACTATACTATGTATGTGTGCATGTTTGTATGTGTATAATTACATTTAATGTTACAAAAACCCAGAAGGTTTTTTGATATATCTTATGAAAAATTATTTATACTTGAGAATCTTTTTCACTATCTCATTATTTTTTAATCATAGTCAAAATTTATCTAGAACAAACCATACCTAGGTATACATACAGAAAAGAATCAGAGTTCACAGACATACACACACAATGTATAACAGTACTCATAGCAGCATTGTTTATAATGACACAATTCAGAAGTCACTCAAATGTTGATTAATATTAAAATAAATTTTAGTCCATCAAACAACAGAATACTACCAAACAAAGAAAATGAGAAGACCACAAGTACATGCAACACTACAAACAAATGTCTTAGTCTGTTTGGGCTGCTAGAACAAAATACCATAAATTGAGTAGCTTATAAACAATTATTCTTCACACTTCTGGAGACTGCAAAATCTAAGATTAAAATGCCAACAGATTCAGTGTTCGGTGAGGACCTGCTTTCTGGTTCATAGATGGCAACTCCAGTTGTTTCCTCACATGGCGGAATGTGTTAGAGAGTTATTTCAGGTCTCTTTTATTAGGGCACTAAATCTTCTTTTGAGCTCTGCTCTTACGATTTCTTCATCTCCTAAAGGCCCTGCCTTCTAATCTCATCAACTTGGGTGGTGGAGTTTCAACATAGAAATTTGTGTAGGACACAAACATTCAGACCTAGCAGTAAACCTCACATAGATTATGTTGAGTGAAAGAGAGCAAACACAAAACGTATGTGCTATGTGATTCCATTTATACAAAATTTAAATACAGGTAAAACTAACCAAGACAGACAGAAGTTAGGATAGCATTTTTTCTTGGATGCATTCCTAGCACCCAGAAGGAGTAAAAGAAAGGGATCTGGGATGATGGTAATGCCCTGATTTTTTTTTTAATCTTGGTGCTGGTTATATGAGTGCTTGCTTTGTGAAAATCAGAGTTGTATCTTTCTCTGTGCTTGTTATACTTCAATAAAAAGTTTGTGTACATAAAAAGTAACTATATATGTGTATGTGCATATATATAATTAGTGGTGATAAGTATTTGCTGTATACTATCCAGTTCAAAACTAAAAATCTTGCACTGTGAATATAACTTGGTAACTGTATTACTGTATACTGGCAGAGAACACAGAAAATGATAAGAATATGTTAAAGTGTTGGAGTTAATAGTAGAGTATTTCTGATTAATTCTGACAAGGAAAGAGGAAGGGAATTGAGAAGAATTTATGGTGTAAACCCTTGAGAGAAGTAAATTGTAAGTCTGTTTAAATTGTAGCAAACCTTCTAAACACCTTTTGTATAAGAAAGAGGCACTCACTGTTATAACACTGTAAGGACTTACTGGATCTTGCACTGGGTCCTTTGGTCTTCACTTAAAAGGAAAAAAATCTATGACTTTATTTAGGGAAAAAAGAGGAGGCAAATGTTTTGAATCAAAGTTCAGAGAAAACATCACAATAGTAGGATCAAAGAAGAAATGATGCCTCTGTGAATAATTGGGTAAAAGTTTGACTTTAAGATTTATGTTTTTTGTTTTAGTGGTTTAATATTTCTAATAAAATACCAATCAGTAAAGAAAATAGTAGCAGTATTTATTAAATGTCCTTGATGTTGGTATAACATCATATACATAATTACTTATAGAAAGTTAAAGCAATATGCTGTGCATAAGTTTTCTCTATCTGGCTTGTTCACCACAAACTCCTCCAAAACCCAAGAAGTCTGGTGGCTGGGACAAGTATGCCCTGAAAAGGCTTAATTGCTCTATAAGCTTATTTTGCTTATAACTGTGCAATTACTCTTCTATCATCAATGCTATTTCCAGATCATATAGTATATTAGGGCTGCTCCCTGCCTCGGTTATTCAGATGACAATGATGTCTCAGGACCAGGAGCTGGGTCAGCGACTTCTTTTCTGGTACTGAGCATAAAAATAAAATGGCCACATGCATGCTCACATGTACACACAATAGAACAGTTTTTATTACTCAGAAAATGGGACTTTCACAGGAGAAGTGAATCTATAATCAGATTATTGAAGGCTTGGTCCTTTAACTTTTTCAAAGAGAGGTGCATCAGGCCATTTCAATCTCTAAGCTGAACATAAAAAGTGATGTGCTTTTAAGTGCCAGATATGAGGACACAATGCAGTAATCTAAACATCAGGTGGCAATTTGGTATCAAATCAGTAACACGTAGAAAGAGCATGTAAAGTCTACATTTTCCAATAAAAGAGGTAGGCCAAGGAGAAAATCTTATTTTTCATCCCTTCTTTGTTTTCTGTCTTTTGTTACAATACATTTTCAAAGAAGGGAGAGGTCGAGTGGACTGAAATTGACAAGGACCTCATCCTCAAAATACCTGCTGATGCCATATAAAATTCCACTTGCTTTACCCAGTTCATTCATTCTTTTTCCCTTTCCCTTTCTCTTCCCCTTCCCTTTCCTCTTTCCTTTTTCTTCTCTTTCCCCTCCTCCTCTATCTCTTCCCTCTTCCTCCTCCTCCTTCTCTCTCTCTCTCTTTCTCTTTCCCTGAAATGCTATACATACTAACCATATAGAGCTACCACCACCCTAGAATCATATTTGCAGATATGCAAGACTTGAATGTCAATAATAAACAAATGTTAGAGATTATGTTTTTGCATAGTAGGGTGACTATAGTTTAAAAGAATGTATTATATATTTCAAAATAGCTAGAGGAGAGGATTTTGAATGTTTTTACTACAAAGAAATGTTAGTGTTCAAGGTGATGAACTTGCTAATTATTCTGATTTGATTGCTACACTTTGCATACATGTATCAACACATAACATTGTACCCTATACATATGTACAATTACAACATGTCAATTAAAATGTTTTTAAATAAAGATGACCAGAACATATCTTATAATTTAAAAAGATTATCTGATTGGGCTACTCAGTTTTTGTGTCTTGGGTTTTGGAAGATGTTTTCATGGAAGCACAATAATCTCTAAGACCATGAACTTTTAATGTTTTTAAACATTAGTCAAGGAACACCACCTTAAAACACCCTTCCAATTCCTGAAGAAAGTGAGAGAGTAAAGACACGATTTTCCTTAGTTCATTTTGTGTTGCTGTAACAAAATTCCACAGACTGAGTAATTTGTAATGAACAGAAGCTTATTGACTCACAGTTCTGGAAGGAGGGAAGTTTAAGATTAAGAAACTGACAACTTGTGAGGGTCTTCTTGATGTATTATAACATAACAGAAGACATCACATGAGCAAGAGCATTAGATAGAGTGCAGCCAAACTTCTGTTATAAGAAACTCACTCCCTTGATAACAACTCATCTGTGATGATGGCATCAATCCATTCATGAGATCAAAGCCCTCGTGGCCTAATCACCTCTTATAGATTCTAACCACTTAACATTTTTACAATAGTGATTACATCTCCATCACATACTTTTAGTAGGACACATTTAAACCATGATAAGATCCTGTGAAATACTCTTGTGTATGTCCTAGGAAGTGTGGCAGTCATGGGCATGGCTGCCATCCTGCGTATAATGACAGTAAGAAGAATATTGAGAACAAACATCATACTGAAATTTCAGCATGTTACTGTGCCCTCTAAAAATTCTAATTGCTCTTAGGATGAATTCTAAACTATTGGCAACTCCTGATGTGATGTGGAATCTTGCATGCCTCTCTAACTCTTCTTGTGCCTGTCTTTACCATTCACGATGGTTCTCTCTTCTGTCCTCTTTTAATGTGCCTTAAACATCCCAAAATCTTTCCTACCTTAAGTGCTTTGCCTTCACTGTCCTTTATCTCCCCCCACCACTTTTTCTTCACATGCTTGTCTTCTGATCCTTCAAGTCTCATTTGAAAGATAACTTTAGATAGATTTCCATAGGCCACCCTATCCAAAATAGTTTCTTTCAAAGTTACTCTTTTTATTGTATTAGCCTCCTTATTAATATTTATCCAGCATAAAACTGTATCGCTTTTTGTAAAATGTGTTTATTTTTGGTTTCCTTATACTGGACTATAAGCTCCATAACTGCAGAAAAATTTTCTGTTTGTTCACCGCTTTTTCCTCATCACTGAAGAGTGCTTGCCCAGTAGGCAAAAAATAAAAATATATCAAATGAGCAAGTGATTTTAAAATATCAATTAAAATAGCCCTACTTCAAAATGCAAAATTAAAGCTAACATATTTTGAAATAGCAGCAACAAAATGTTCACTGGCTAAAAATGACAGATGAGAAACAGATCATTGCTCCTGAACTTTCTGTGTGATCTAGATCTATGGAGGAATCAATATCAAGAGGGAGCCTTTGTGATCCATATTTTAATATACTCCTTCAAGGTCCACACTGACAGGTGCTAGCAAAGTACAGGAGAGGGCGTAAGCTCACTTTCGCATGAGGATGCAAATAGGAATTTAGTTAAATGGTATAGTTTCTGTGAAAAATAGTTTGGCAGTTCCTCAAGAAGCTAAACATAGAATTATCAGATGACTCAACAATTTCACTTCTAAGTGTGTGTCCAAATGAATTGAAAACAGGCACTTAAACAGAAATGTGTGTGCCAATGTTCACAGCATCAGTATTCACAATAGCCAAAAGGTAGAAACAAACTAAGTGTTCTTCAACAGATGGATGAATAACAAAATGTGATATATATATATATAATGGAATATTACCCATAAAAGAAATGAAGCTCTGACATATGCCCCAACATGGATGAATCTTGAGAATATTACAATGAGTGAAAGCCAGACATAAAAGGACAAATACTATATTATTTCATTTATATAAAATGGCCAAATAGAAAAAGTAATCAAAATAAAAAGAAGAGGTTACCAGGGGCTGAGGAGATTTTTCTTAATGATTATAGAGCCTCAATATATGGATGAAGAAAAACTCATTGTTCCAAGCCATGGACTGGAAGAAATACTTATGAACACATGTTGATAAATGATAAATTACATGCACCCAAATAGACAAAAATATTCTTAAAACTCAACAATAAGAAAACAGCCCAGGTCAGGCACAGTGACTCACCGCAATAATCCTAGCACTTTGGGAGGCCGAGGTGAGAGGATTGCCTGAGCTCACGAGTTCAAACCCAGCCTGGACAACTTGGTGAACCTCAACTCTACAATATATCAAAAACTTAGCTGGGCAAGGTGGCACGTGCCTGTAGTTCCAGCTACTTGGAAGGCCAAGGCAGAAGGATCACCTGAGCCCAGCAGGTCGAGGCTGCAGTGGCCACGAGCAGCATGCCACCGCACTCCAGCTTGGGCTACAGAGTGAGACTCTGACTCAAAAAAAGAGAAAAAAAAAAAAAGAAAAGAAAAGAAAAAGAAAACAACCCAATTATAAAATGAGTGAAATACATGAACAGAAACCTTACCAAAGGAGATATACAAATGGAAAATAAGCATAGAAAAATATGCTTATCATTATGTCATTAGAAAATTGCAAACTAAAACAATCAGACACCTTTTAGGATGATTAAAATCCAAAACACTGACAATACCAAATGCTGGCAAGAATGTGAACCAACAGAAGCTCTCATTCATTGATTACAGGATTATGAGTTCATTATATGATCTTTCTGTTAATGTGGTGTGTAACATTTATTGATTTGTGTATGTTCAACCATCCTTGCATCCCAGAGATAAGTCCCACTTGATCACGTGTATGATTCTTTTACTGTGCATTTAAATTTAGTTGCTAGTATTTATTGAAACATTTGGCATATATATTCTGTAAGAATGCTGGCCTGCAATTTTCTTCTAGTGTTTTTGTCTGGCTTTGGTATCTAGGTAATGTCCTATAAAATGAGTTTGGAATATTCTTTCCAATTCACTTTTGGAAGTGTTTTAAAGCAATTAGTACTACTTCTTAAATTTGAAAAAATCTTGGTCCTGGAATATTATTTGATGGAAGATTTTTTTCTTATTGTTTCTCCTTACTCATTACTGGTCTATTCAAATTTTCTATTTCTTTTTATTCAGCTTTGATATGTTGTATGTTTCTTGAAATTTATTTATTTCTTCTAGAATGTGCAATTTGTTGGTGTATAATTTTTCAAATTTCTGTAATATCAGCTTTAATGTGTCCTTTTTCACTTCTTCTTTAAAAATCTTATTCACTTTATTCTATTCAATGAAACAACATGACCCTGGTGACACAATACTGTTACTGACACACAGCACTCAAAAGTGGGATTTCCGTTCACTCCACAGGGACAAGTTAGGAGAGTAGGACTTCCTTAGAGGGAGCAAAGAAGTCTGCAAGCTGCTTACCTCACAGTGGTGTTATGGAACTTCACATCTTATTGTGATGGCTTCAATTTTTCCTGCCATTCAGGATTCATGCCCAGTTCTTTCAATTTTCCATCTGACCTCCATATTCTCAGCAGTTTCACAATCAATAAAATAAATAGGCAAACTAAAAAGTGGGAGTAAATAGCTACAAATCATACATCTGATATGGGGTTACTATACAAAATACATGTCAATAAGAAAGCAAATAACCTCATCAAAAATGGGCAAAAGACAAACATTTATCTGAAAAAGACAGACAAATGACCAACAGGTATCTTTAAAAGTGCTCAACATTATTAATAAATCAGGGAAATGCAATTCAAAACTGCAATGAACTGTTACTTCATACCTATTAAGATAGCTATTACCAAAAAGTCACTACCGTTAGGTCCAGAAAATCCACTACTGGGTATATATCAAAAAGAAATGAAATCAGTATCTTGAAGTAATATCCACACTCCCATGTTCATTGCAGTATTATTTACAATAGCCAAAATATGAAAACATTCTAAGACTTATAGACAAAAGAATGGATAAAGAATATTGTGTGTATGAGTGTGTGTGTGTGTGTGTGTGTGTGATATACATGCTTACACACAATGGAATATTGTTCTGCCTTTAAAAAGAATGACATTTTTCCATTTGGGAGAATATGGATAAAGCTGCAGGACTTTATAAGAAGTTAAATAAGCCAGACACAAAAAGATGACAAATATTGCATGATCTCACATTATAAGTAGAATCTAAAAATGTCAAACTCATAGCAACAGAAAGTAGTGATTTTTTTTATTGTGTCTGAGAGGTGGAGGAAATTTGAGATATTGATCAAAGGATACAAACTTCCATTTAAAGAATTAATAATTTCTGGAAACCTAATATACAGTATAATGACTATCATTAATAATAATGTATTGTATACTTGAAATTTGTCAACAGAATAGAGCTTAAGTGTTCTCACTACTATATGAAAAAGGAAACTATGTGAAGTGATAGATATCTTAATGAGCTTGATTATGATAATAATTTCCCAATATATACATTCATTAAAGCATTAGGGTGTACATCATACATATATAAAATTTTTATTTGTCAGTTATACCTCAGCAAACCTGGAAAAAATTGCTATAAAAATATTACTTAGAAAACCACAAAAAGATATGAAGGAAGCTTGAATGCATTATATTATGTGATATAAGCCTATCTAAAAAGGCCATATACTATGGTTCCAAATGCAGTAGATGACATTCTGAAAAGTAAAAAACTATGGAAACAGCAAAAAAATACCAATGGTTCTCTGGGGAAAGAAGTAAAGTGAAACACAAGGGATTTTCAGGGCAGTAAACCTACCCTTTGTGATACTATAATGGTGAATACAAATCACTACTAACTTGTCAAAACTCAAAGAACATGCAATACCAAAGAGTAAAAGCTCATGTAAATTATGAACTTTGAGCAATAACAATGTGTCAACATTGGTTCATTGATGGAACAAATGTACCGCTCTGGGGTAGGTTGTTAATGAGAAAGGCTGTTTGTGGGGTGAATAGGGTGTATATGAAAACTCTGCACTTCCCATTCAATTTTGATGTGAATCTAAAATTGTTCTAAAAGATAAAATCCTATTATAAGTTGTCTAAAAAAACCCCAAATTTGGAAATAGTAGTCACTGTTGTACAACACTGTAAATGTAATTAACACCACTGAATTATAGACTTTAAAATGTCTGCAATGGCAAATACAGCACCATGGTGTAGGTTTATAGCAACCATAGCTCTGGAAGTCAGCACTTGGGAAAGGAAATGAGCATTTCATGATGTCTGAAGTTTTTAAATAAATATCACACTTCAGCAATGGAAGGCCAAAATCATAGAAAACAAATAGACTATTACTAAATACATGAGAAGTTCCCATGGATGCCTAGAAATATCTGGAGAAATGTTTAGAAAGAGCTTGTGCTGCAATTGTATTTATAACTATTAACATGAATTAGGTTATTCCCATATAAAGTGAAGACCTGGGAAAATGTGAGTTACAGATACGTTTCAGAATGTATGAATCATAGATGATCTTTCTGCCAAATTTTGAAGACTACTCAGCTCCATTACTTTTATTAAGGGCCCTACATTTTCATGCTCCTCAAACTCAAAACCTTGGAGAAAATCTAAATTCCACCTATTCCTCATCCATGTCATAGCTCATTGTTCCAGTTTTTTTGTGTGTCTGACAAGTTGACGACCTGAGGCCTCCAGTAATGTTGCAGTCTCCAGAGCTGCACTGCCAGTCTGAGATCCACGTGGTGACTGAGGACATAATGGCCTCTGGAAAGGGGAACATGGTGGCACCCAAGAGCTTGGGGAGGCCAACGACTGTGGAGCTTTAAAGAATCTTACCACTTTCTCGACTCAGTGGGCTGGCGAGCCAACCCCCAAGGAGCGTTACTGCTCTCTCAGCTTGGTGTGTCCAGCTCTTCTAGTTCAGTGAGTTCCAGGTTCTTGTCTCATGCCTAAGAATAAGGAGCTTGCCTGAACCCGCGGGTTCGAGACCCGCCTGGGCAGGCGAAACCTCATCTCTATAATAAATCAAAAAAATTAGCCGGGCGTGGTAGCGCACGCCTGTAGTTCCGGCTACTCGAAGGCTGAGGCGGAAGGATCGCCGGAGCCCAGCAGGTCGAGGCTGCGGTGGCCGAAAGCGGCCACTGCACTCCAGTTTGGGCGACGGAGTGAGACGCCAAACTCAAAAAAAAAAAAAAAAAGGAGCATGGGCACCGGGGAGTGAGTTAGAGTTTATTAGCAGGCAGAAAAGCTCTCAACAGCGAGAGGCTTCCCAGAATGAGGAAGTGGGTACTGATTGGTTGGGGCAGGCGCACCTTGGGAGGCTGAGGTGAGTGGATTGCCTGAGCCCGCGGGTTCAAGACCCGCCTGGGAAACTTGGCGAGACCTCATCTCTACAATAAATCAAAAAAATTAGCCGGACTTGACAGCGCACGCCTGTAGTTCCAGCTACTCGGAAGGCTGAGGCGGAAGGATCGCCGGAGCCCAGCAGGTCGAGGCTGCGGTGGCCGGGAGCGGCCATTGCACTCCAGTCTGGGCGACGGAGTGAGACGCCAACTCAAAAAAATATATATATATTTTAAAAGATTGTTCAGAAAAGCAGAAAGGGAGGAAGACACCAAAAAGTAGGGACTGAATTATTTGTTGTTTCCTTTTAAGCACCCAATCTTACCTCACAGTAGAATGTGTTCCCTGAATACTATAATATATTGACCAAATTCCACAAATATTCTATGTCTTATTCATTTTATTAATTCAACTAATATTTATTGTAAGTATTATTATTTTCTGGAATTTCTGTAGTGAACACAACAGGCACAATCTCTGCTCTCTTGGAGTTCATATAAGAAATAAACAAATGCTTCTATTACCCGAAATGGCAACCCGATGCTTAAAAATAAACTACAAATACTTTTGTAGTTCAGTTTATTCTCTGGCAATAATAATAACTATAATGGTACAATTTAAAAATTTTTTAAAACTCCCCTACCATTATGGAGGGAGATTTTGCCCTTCCTCCTTGCCTCTGATTATCTTGTAATTCCCAGCTGAGTTCAGGTTGAAAGAAGTTCATCATAAGAACTAGGTGTCTACTGGAGATTGCACAAATAATACTGGAGGTGTGATTGTTTTTACTACCCTCCTGAGCCTCAGAATCACCCCAAAATTTGTGCATATAAAATGCTCTTTATGGGCATCCAGCCAAGACGAGAATGGCAGCGATGGTTGAAATTCATCTGCAGGCTTGCTTGCCAAACTGTGATCCCAAGTGTGGGACTGCATCAGCTTCAATAAAGGGACTCTTTCTTCTAATTGATCATTCAAGAGGGAGCAATCTTTCTAATTGGTCTACCTGGAGAATATTCCTTTTAGCAATATATCCTCTTAGCCTGACTATTTTTTCCTAGCACTCACAAAGTCATCACATGTGCTAGCGGTACTTTTCCTTCTAGATACTTGTACAGTATTTTCCTTTTCTTTATCCTCACCTTTCCCAGGATGCTGACTTTTTCAGTAAACTCTTCTGGGGGTTAGTACATAAATGGATTTGTGTACATTCATACATTCTAGTGTGTATATATACTAGAATACACATAGAATATACCCAGCATCCTGTGTGTGTGTGTGTTTGTGTGTGTGTGTGTGTGTGTGTGTGTGTGTGTTGTGCAGGTTTCAAAAGTTTATTTTCTTGTCACTGTCCCTATTTTCATAACCATGTGTACTTTTTGGTCTTTTTTAATGAAGCGGTGATCTAAAAATAAGAAATAATATAAGGAAGTGGGAAGGATGAGGAAATATTGGCCTACATTGGGAGCTGTGCTTAGCTATATTTTTCTGCCTCTGTATTTGCATGCCCACATCAGCATGAAAAGAAGGTAATTTTATAGGTCTTGAGTAATCAAATTACCATTATAAACACAATGGACTTTTAATCAACTTATAACACTACTTATTCAATGAACTTGTTACTCAAAATGATGACAAAAATAATAACTCTTATCTCATAAGTTTGTTGAGTTCATTCAATGAGATTTGGCATATAAAGTTCTTGACAAGGTGCCAGGCAGGAAAAACAAAGTTCAAATAAGTAATTATTAAATCATCTTAAAATTACTCTATGCAAGCATTGCCATAGTAGGAAAAGATGTGTGGGCTACTAGTCTGCAATAGCCTGAGATATTTATTACATCCAGGTTTTTGTTTACACACTGTAAATTTAAAGGATTCATTTGAGCTCTTAGATGCTTTTTCTAAATATAAGATGTCAAGGTTATATAGCAAAAACTAGTAGGAGTAAGAAAGACAAGAAAGTAAACTCCAACAGCAGAGAGAGTAATCAGGATTTTAATTGACTGAGAACCTGTATAAAACTCTTTTAAATTGAGAACATAAAAGTAAAGCCTTCATTAAGGAAAAGTAAGAAGCTTAGTTTTACAAAACAAATTGTTACCTTAAAAAGAAGCCCATATCACCAGATAAAATGTTTAGAAATTATAATTGATTCAAATTTTAAAAGATAATTCGTATTGGATATATATGAGTATAAAAAATAAATTTAGTCCTGCATAATCAACTTTTAAATATTTGAAGAGTAAATGCTTGTGCCATTCATTTTAGAAGAGATCCCAAAATGACTTGAGACAATGATGTACTATCATGAGTATTAGCGCTATGGTCTTTGTTTGTACCATCAGCAATAGAATAAGCATCCCCTAATGAAAATTGGCTAGTTGAATAACTTTGCAATGAATTCAGGGAGATCTACCATAAAATTCCCCTACTTGATTTTTCTTGTTACTTAATCCTTAGAAATCTTTGCACATAATTATTCAAGTGTAAAGGACAGAAGAGATGGGTTTGTGTAAGAGAGGAAGGACATTGTGACTGCCTCTAAATGTCTCATTTTGCATACTTAAAATCAGTTTCACCCCACATCTCTCAGAGTCATCAAGATAATAATTGAAATGTTTTGGAAACACCTCCTCATTTCAAGTTGCAAAGGCTTTATTACTTTGGCAAGTGCTCCTGTGGCTACAGCAAATCCAAAATGTGAATCACGGAGATGTGTTAGTGTTTGCAAAATCCATGCTGCTAAATTATATTTTTAAGTAAAATCAAAGTCAGCAAAAATTTAATTCTACAGCTGCTCTACCATAGTGAATTGCACTTTAAAAAAATCATATTTGAAGAATTGTTCAGCTTTTAAAGGAGAATTCATTTCTTTTTTGTTAATGATTTCCTTTTTTTTCATATTCAGAAAGACAAAAAAAGAAAACTGGTTTATATACATCTTTGATTTTCTTAGAAATTGATGGGATTGGAAATAAAGGGCAATGTTCCTCTCTGGGTTATCTATAAAGTCAAGTCTTAATTTTTTGCATGGAATTTATGTGAATATTATATCGAGTTTTTATAAATGTGTTTGGCACTAAGTCTTTGGTTTATTATAAATTTGTTTCCACATGAAATGCTTTATATAGTATAATAAATTGATTGCCACTGTATGTTGGTTTGTGTTTATAATATATTGGATTGACTGAAAAATAAATCTTTCTTTTCAGCGATTATTTTTATGGGTGTGAGTAAATTATATTGGTTTCGCAGTAAGCCAAAATGTTTTGCATCTAAATTATACTTTCTCCAGTCAGGTGATTTTGAGTTTAACATTTAATTTAAAGGTTGATGAAAAAATATATCTATATGAATATGGCATCTTTCATTACAATTAATTACATCATTTTTGCAAATAACAACAATTCACTCTAAAGCATGATTATATTAAAATCAAAGATACTTGATTTAGTTACTGTTAGATTTTTAATATTGTATACTAGTTTGTGTTTCAATGCCTGGTGTAGATACTGCATTTAATGAATTTTATTATTTTCCTGAACTTGGACCAAGGTGTATAATATATAAAAATCATATCTCAAGACAATATAAAGAAGAACATTGTGAGATTTATAGTTTCTCAAAAATAATAGAAATTCCCTCAACTTTTGAGATAAAGTCTTTGATACAATATGGCTATGTTAATAGTAATATGATCTTTTATTAGAGTTGAAACTTTTGTATTGGTTAAGAGCTTGGTTTAGATGACTTTCTCAGTGTGATGCTTTTATCATTTCTGCAGTTTATAAAACTCTATAATTCCTAAACATCACTACCTATATAATTATTTCAAGAAGCAGTAATTAAGCAACGATTCTGACTTCACAGTTCTTGCAATCTAAGTAGTAACCTGAGGCATATATGGAAGAAAATGACTGCAAAATTGCAACACAGAAGTATTGACATGAGGAAGTACTGATAAAAGAAAAAAACAAAGGAAAAAGTAGTCATTTCTTTGCAAGCAGAAGGTCAGAAAGATTTCAAAATATGAAGGAAAGTCTTCTGCGTACAGGGAACTGACACAAGTTAGGAAGGGCTGTACAGAATGTAAGATGAGAACTTTGTGAGAATTTGGAAAAGGTTCAGCATATTGTTCCAGGGAAAGTCTCTGTACAGTTTTATCTAAGAAAGTGACATCATCAAATGTTTATTTTCTAACATGTACTCTGTTAGGAATATGGCAGATTGTTAATAAGAATCAAGAATAGGAGACAGAATATTAGGGGGGGTGTTTTCTGATGTAATGTGGGTGAAATAAGTTAAGGATTTAAATTAGAGCATATCCTTGAAGATGGTGGAGAATGGATGAATTTAAAAAGTAGAAAGGAGGAGAAAGCTATAGGACTACCCCTTTAAGGGTAAAGGACCACTTAAAGACTTAAGCATATGATTAGGTTATGGTGCATTCACTGATATATGGAATACAGGAAGAAAGATATTTTCAGGGTTAAGCAGATTTGTCTGTGTGGCTTAGAAAATATTGGAGTTGATGGGATTATTGGACTTCAAATTGGACAGGCCAGTTGGATATAAGGTCTGGAGATAAGGTAAAAATTTTAAGTAGCAACAAAGACTTTTGGCAAGCTGAAGATTTAACAGTGCATTAGAATATAAAAACTATATACACCTTTTTAAAAGACTGAAAATAACACCTTGTAAAGAATGAATACCAAAAAAGAAAGAAAGAAAGAAAAGAGTAAAGTACAAGAGATAGATCTCTGAGTTATGCTTGCAATGAGGCATCAGGATGAGGAAGAGTATTAGGCAAGATATTGGTAATTAACCCTTAGTATCCATGCTCCTATTATTTTATGCTAGAAACTCTTCAGGTTTAGCTGGGCTTTTAGGGAACCCATGTAAAACACATTTCAATGTAACTACTAAGTCTCAGTCAATGGGACAGAAACAGAATAATTATTCCAGGTTCCAGATGCCGTTTCTATAAGGAAGTCATTTCTGCTCCATTTCTCATTATGTTCTTCTCCTTGAGTAGAAAATGACCAAAAATCCATGACACATAGGAAAGCCACATTTTGAGTATTCAGAGATGACCAGTTTTCCTGGATTTCTGAGTTATCTCACAGAACAGAGCAACCTGTCTACTCTGATTTATGGCAGCATATCTATGCTGAACTAACCTGCCTATCTTTGAAGGGTCGTGTGGACAGTTTTCCTTATCTTTAAGTAACTGTACTTTGGGGTCCATGTTTGCCACTGTTTAGGCTGTACTCTATATAATGAACACATAAAATAAAGAAACTGAAAGTGATGTCTTAAATCTCATCTTGTAATCTGAAACTATGAAAACAAGTCAAGCTTGCTTTTTGAGGTATGTGTTTAAACTTTTGTTAGTTGTTATGCTGATCATGACATGTGGCCAATATAATTTTGATTCTTATTTAAAAATGTTTTAGTTTCTTCTAGTGTAAAAGTACACCAAACTAGCTGTGCATCAAAAACACTTGGAAAACTTTTTATCACACAGAATTTTATGCATGTCCTTAGGGAATTCGATCAAAATCCATTTTTTAAAAGATATATATTTATGGAATATGTTACAGAACAAACCCCTCTAAGAAGCTGCATACCAGTAAGGGTTCTATGTATCAAGCTGTTCATTATTTAAAAAAAAAAAAGATTGACTAGGTAAATGCAATCAAACATGATTGGCGTGAATGACAATAGAAATGTTATAAAATAATATTCAAGGCAAAAGTATAAATGTAAAAAGGAGCCTCATTTTATTAATGTTCAATTTCTATAAACATATTTGTCAAGAAGCATTATGTACCAACAATAGAACATCACATAAAAATTGTAGAAATGGTTTACATTGTAAGGAAAAAAGAAACAACACATGGACTCAAAAATTTCAAGACCATAAAAACATAAATAAATGGATAGTATAGTTAATTAAAAATATAGATTAGACATTGTACTCTATGAACATAGGCAGCAACTTAGTTTTGATCATTCAGATAACTAATAAAAAGTATCAGATACTACATAACATTTTAAAAAGAACAGACGTTGAATT
This sequence comes from Tarsius wallacei, assembly GCA_963574415.1. NCBI lineage: Eukaryota > Metazoa > Chordata > Mammalia > Primates > Tarsiidae > Tarsius > Tarsius wallacei. The sequence continues at coordinate 54,358 of CAUYQG010147915.1, read as the reverse complement.
TAGTCTTATATTTATAATGAATGTTTTAAATCATTATTGCATCATTCTTTTATCTTTCTGTATTTAATTTTGTTTTGTTAAATTTTTTGTATCTTTCCCTATATATATCAAATATATTTTGCTTAGCATTGTGTTCTATATGGCTTCTGTATTTGTTGGTTAGCTACATGTAATTAAAATATCTTTAATATTGATTTTAGTAATCAACATTGTCAATTTTAAGATGGTGAATGTTGGTCAAAAGATCTAGATACGATTAAAAATGTAAATTAAAATTTTATTGGTTCTATATTTTCACTACAGTTGCCATGATGTAATAATACATTCTGGCTTTCAGAATAAGATTTTTGTTCTTATATTACTTTTGAAAAAAAATTAAAAAAAAATTTCTGACATTTTCAAGATTTTTTTTTTAATGTATAATGAGTAATTATATGTAGGTCATTCATGTCTGAATTGTTGGAAGAGAGTTTCTTTGTCTTATTAAAATTTTTCTAAGCCGGGCTCGGTGGCTCAGCCTGTAATCCCGCGCTTTGGGAGGCCGAGGTGAGTGAATTGCCTGAGCCGGTGGGTTCGAGACCCGCCTGAGCAACTTGGCGAGACCCCCATCTCTACACTAAATCCAAAAATTAGCCGGGGCGTGGTAGCGCGCCTGTAGTTCCAGCTACTTGGAAGGCTGAGGTGGAAGGATCACCGGAGCCCAGCAGGGAGAGGCTGCGGTGACGGGGATCGGCCACTGGCACTCCAGTCTGAACGACAGAGTGAGCCTCCAGCTAAAAAAAAAAAAAATTTTTTTTCTATGGAATAATGTCATGTCAGCCATAAAATAACTTAAGTGTGAACTACTTAACCTGTGTACTCTTAAAGTCCGGAGCACGTCTCCATATATGATTATTAGTAAAAATATTTATCCATATTTAGTTATTTAATATTATACTACCAAAGGTCTATGACAGTGCTATACAATAAAATAGCCACTAGCCACATGCTAGCATCAATTTCTAAAATTCATTTAGTTTAGTCAGGTGCGGTGGCTCATGCCTGTAACCCCAGCACTTTGGGAGCTGAGACAAAAGGATTGACTGAGCTCAGGGATTCCAAACCAGCCCGGGCAACTTGGCGAGACCTTGACTCTACAATAAAATAAATAAAATAAATAAATAGCCTGGTGTGGTGGCACACACCTGTGGTTCCAGCTACTTGGAAGGCTGAAGCATAAGGATCATCTGAGTCCAATAGGTTGAGGCTGCGGTGGCCGCGTGTGTGCCACTGCACTCCAGCTTGGGCGACAGAGTGAGAATCTGACTCAAAAGTAAAATAACTAGTCTCATTATCCACATATCAAGAACAAATAGCCCCATGTGTCTAGCAGCTACTGTACTGGATGGATAGCACAAATATAGAACATTTCCATCATCACAGAAAATTCCATTGGACATCATTTATTTAAAACAAGAATTTATAGCAACAGATTTGCTTCATTATTATATCCTGAATTCTAAATCTGTATAATACAAATTATTTTTCCATGAAAAATTGTTTCCATGCATGTGACATTATGCTAGGTAAATAATTGTTTTGGTAATAGAAATAGGTTTATTAGAGCAGAATCTCACAGAATCCTGATAAACAATGTGCTTGAACATTGTGGCTCTTCAATAGGGACTATATTTTTTAATGATTCCAAATTTTATGTGACCATAGGATTTCCATATCCCCTTTTCTCTTAAGGGTCCCTTGTAAAATAACATCTATTCAATATGTTATTACAACTACTAGCAAACATATAAGAGATAAAAAGACATGTTAAAGAGATTCTGGTAAACATTTGCAAAGACAAGATCAAAATCACCAACACACTTATATTGTGCTCATTTTAGATAATTAGGCCTCTATTTCATAAAATGCCTTTCTTCATTGAAAGAGACCATGCTAATGACTCTAATAGGCCTATATCATCAGATTAGTAAATAAATAGTATCAAATAAAAAGCAACTTATCAAAATGTACTATTATTCTTTGCTTTACTAGGCTATATATTTCTAATATGATATAATCATGATTTTCTTCAATTTACAAAATCAATTAGAAGGATAATATATTACTTCTACATCTCACCAATTCATGCGTCCTCACTCATTTTCTATATGGATAACTTTGTACATGGAGTAATCAATGTGGCTGTATATATAATTATATAGAATTGATAGATAGTAGCAGGTTTTTGAACCAAGATTTTTCTGTGTCAAAAGATTGTGTTTTTTCCAGGGTTTTATATTGTCCCTCAAGCCTCACATGAGTTTTTCCATTTGCTGATACTAATTTGTATTTGACTGGATGATGTATTTTTAAATATTTCTAAGTTTACAGCATGTTTTTACTAATTTTAGGTGTTCCTCATGCTTTGCGGCTCTATGCCTCTATTTCTCATTGTTCTTACAAAAAAAGAATGCCCAACATCATTCCTTCTAAACCTTTTCACATTAGTCAACATTCATTCACTGTTCAGGGAAAGTGCACCTTCTTCCAGAATATCTTCTTCAATTCCTAGATATAAGTAATTACCAGATCATGCATATGTCTTTATCTTTATGGATGGAATAATTAATTCTAAGAAACATTGTGGGAATATTCACATAAATCCATGCTTTATAAAAAAAATTAACCTAGTAACTTCTCTAACTCAATATTTTTATGGTTTGTTGCATTATACACCTAGAAAATCTGAACTTCCTTCAAATGTCATCAAGTTTAAGAGTGCTCTTCAGGTCCACAGAAGTTTCATTTTATGATGAAGTCACCCACAAGTGTCTCTTGGCATCTGTTCTTGGAGCAGACACCTCCTGGCTGTGAGATTTTATATTGGTGGTTGCTCATAAGAACTGGCAGCAGATCTTATCATTCCCATTGGCTTTCATTGGCATTGGCTCTCAGTATATTCTAGAGGATGTTTCTCTTGACAAGAACAACTCTCTTTAGTCCCACTTGATGTAGCTCAGAAAGGTCTGTACTGTCTTGTTTCCTATTGTGTCTTCTCTCCTCAGCAAATCTCAGAAACCCTGAGCAGTTAGCTTTCTACTGTAGACATTACTTCTGAAGGGCAATTCTTGGAAACAGTCCAGCTCAAATCTTTCAAAATCTTTTGATTTCACTCATATTTAAATCCAACTCAACAATGGTTGTCTACAAGGCATAATCAGACTTCATCACCTTTCCTTGCCCCTACCTCTTACTCCATGTTTACCATCTTGGCCTCCAGGTCAAGCATACTCCATCCTCAAAATATTTCATTATGACATGGCAGCTAAGGCCTTGGAAAAAAACAAAAACATTGTACTAGTTCTTTCTTTCTTTTTTCTTTTTTAGGAGTTTAACATTATTGCACTTTTTTGCTTTATTGCTTGTTTCTAAGACACAGTGATTGTGGGGGGAATATCAGAAAAAAATTGACCCAGTTAATTATAAATGAATATGATAAAATCTATGATAATTTTGGAGCAGGAAAAGACCAATAAGTGGGAATTGGAGACTGTAGGAAGTTATTTTAAAAAGAAATTATGTTTGAGCTGAAGCCTGGAAGAGTAGTGGACCAGGCAAACTTAAAAGGGGAAAAAATTTTGGTATAGGCAGAAACAGGTACTTCCTACTTAGACACAAGAGAAAAACTGGTATATTGTGAGAAGGACATATAGTCGCAGCTATAATAGAGCATAGAGCTTAAGTGTTTGCACTTGCATAATCAAAATCAAGATATTTTCACAAGGATTATTCCATGACTACAAATTTTCCTTCAAAATGCTAGGAGTTTAAGGGTTTAACTCCGACAAAAAGTATAATTTTCAATTTACATACCCAAGCTCATTAACTGAGTTCATGAAAATATACCATTCGGGAAATGAAAATGGAAATTGCATATAAACACAGAAGACTAGTTTCCTAAGAATTATCACTGAAAAAAGAAGATTGATTACATGTTTAATAAAGGAGACAAATAATCCTCTTTTGAACTTTTTCTCACTACTACTATTTAAGAGTATATGGCTCTCAGCGAAAGGGTTGTATTCACTACCACTACCTATTACTGATGTAATAAATGACCATAAACCCAATGGCTTGAAATAACACAAATGTATTGTCGTACAGTTCTGTAGGTCAGAAATCTGACACAGATCATCTTTCAAGGGAGAATCCATTCCCTTGCCTTTTCTAGCATTGTGTAGCTCATGTTCCCCTTTCTGTATTTTCAAAGCCAGCAAAAACAGGTTGAGTCTTTTCTCATTGCCTCACTCCAATCTCCACTTTTGCCTTCCTCCTCTACTTTTTAGGAACTTTATGACTATATATTACACTATTCAGATGATCTAGTACAGTCTCCCCATCTTAAAGACAGCTAATTAGCAACCTCCATTCTATCTGCGACCATAATCCTCATCCATGTTACCTAACATATTTGTAGGTTCCAGTGATTTGTATATGGTCATCTTTGGGAAGGCCATTATTTTTCATCCTACAGTGTAAAATGTTTGTTTATGTGTTCTTTTTATTTTGATTAAAATGTCTAAAATTTTGTATATCTCTTTAGTCTGTTCTTATCCTGGTGGTGAACACATTTGAACAAATCCAGGGAAACCTGATCCTGTCCTGTACATTTCTGTTGATTGGACTTACAGAATAGATTAATAAGAGAAAATGAAGCACCGACAAACCACTTACTTTCCACTGACTTTTTAATGTGCCCATGATGTGATTGCATAGAGAATAATTATAAAATAACCTTTTGCCATTCACCAGTTCTGCCTCTATATTAAGAATGTAGTTTCACGATGTAATATCTATTTTTCTCATTGGAATGCTCCTATTTGTTAAAGTGTAATCAAAGTTTAAGAGTAGTTCTTTTCCTCCAGGGGCAAAATAAGTCAGTCTTATCTAAAAGGAAACATGTTTTGCATGTACACATACTTATTTATTCATTTGTTTATAACAAATCAGTCTTTGACAAAGAATGTTAGTTCTTTATTCTCAGTTTTCAAGCTCCTTTGAGAAAATTGTTGAAATGTGCTAAACTAACTTAAGATAAGCTGGATTCTTCATTTGTCAATCCCTTTTGCTACGTTTCTGGGTTAGAATCAGCAAGAGGGACTTGTGTGGGAGTTAGAGGCAGAAGAACAAGAAAGATTTTTTGCATTTAAGAACTTATTTCCATGATTGAGGGAAAGAGATGGGATGTGTTGCAGGAAGTTTCTCATGGTAGCATTGGCTGTAAATATTGAGAAGGGTTACAGTCCCCCTGGATAACTCTTACTCTCCTTAATTCAAGTAGCCTACCTCTTGGCTTTCATCTGTGGATACAGAAGTTAATGATTCAAATCTTAGCCAAAGCAAGACAGGAAAGTGGATCCAACCAGCCCAGTTTTGCTACTTATAATTTTCCAGTATCATTCTGAAGGCTGTCACAAGCACTTATACTTTTCTAATTATTTGAAATTGAAGCACCCTGACAGCAATTCTTCTACAGGTGTTAGAAATCCTTTTTTTTTTCTTTTTTTTTTTTGGCCTAGTTGAATACATATGTGTGGTTTGTGTTTTTTCTTTTTTTTCTTTTTTTTTATTTTATTTATTTTTTTTTTTGAGTTGGAGTCTCACTCTGTCGCCCAGGAGTGCAGTGGCCGCTCCCGGCCACAACAGCCTCGACCTGCTGGGCTCCGGCGATCCTTCCGCCTCAGCCTTCCAAGTAGCTGGAACTACAGGTGCGCGCTACCACGCCCGGCTGATTTTTTGACTTATTGTAGAGATGAGGTCTCGCTTGCCCAGGCGGGTCTCGAACCCGCGGGCTCAGGCAATCCACTCACCTCAGCCTCCCAAAGGCACGGGATTACAGGCTGAGCCACCAAGCCCGACTTGGTTGGTGTTTTTAAGGGATCTTTAACTTTGTATTTGTTTAAATTTCTCTGAGAATTCAATTTCTTTTTTATCGACTATTATGAAATTATATTTTCACTATTTCATTTTATATCTAGGCACTTGGAAACTAGAATTATGTTTATTTGCACTGTCTCTAATCTTTCTAAGGTTCAATTTTAATATTTGTTGATGAAATACAATTTTCTCTTCATAGGTGATTATGAGATGAAGCAATTTTAGTATATGAAGTGCCTCAGAGCCTGCTTAAATTCAATTAAAAATCATGATGACTAACAAAGTGTTCAATTTCTTTCTTTAAGTTGGCTTTATTTATCTGCAAAATAATGTAGTATGCATATCAAAGTTAAAAAAACCTTTTAAACATGCTTTGAGAATTAACTTTATTTTTGAATATTTCAGATAAGCATCAACTTATTATCACCACCTGTTTTTCATTGATTTGAAGAATTTAAAATTGATTAAATTTCATGTGAAATAGTCTGTGATCCCAACATTCAACTCTATAAATTGCACCTCAAAAGACTGAAAATGGTGTTATATTCATTATTCTTTTGATGAAGTTATTTAATACCAAAAAATTCACTCCTGTTTTCACTGAAATCTGAAACTCCTTCATAGATTGATAATTTGTACAGTTGATTAGCTGTACAAATTGTAAAGTTTTATGTAGACATTAAGATAAAACAATGCTATGTTCTATTCTACACTCAAATAATGCCATATGTAGTGAATACACAAGTGTGTATGGTTCAACATCAGAATTATCCTCATATATCTTTAAAGGCCATATACACCAAAAATATAACTTTAGACCTATTGAATTTAGTTGTCATAATATCTATCTACCTACCTACCGTTAATGGCATTTAGACTTTAGATAAATTGCATAAAAATATAAACCTCTCTTAGTGCTTCCAAAAGAGGGTGTGTGTATGTGTATCACATTAAAACTTGAAAAAAAAGTTGTGACATCTTCCTTCCTTCTTTCCTTTCTTCTTTCATTTTTGCTCTTTGGGGATGGGGGAGGGGTAGAAGTAATGAAAATGTTCCGGAAGTTTCCCTGATGGATTTCTTTCATTTTACATTAGTCCCAACTCAGTCAAATACTTAATGCCATTACCAGTAAATCAAATGGAACAATAGTGATTGACTTGTGCTTATATTTAGTATGTATATCTGTGCACCAAGGGCAATAGTTACTTTTCCTGTGTAATATAGTGACAAGCTGGACATAAAAATGAGAATGCCAGCATGGAAGGAAAGCCCATTGATATAGATAATAACTGATTGTGTCAGGTGCACATTTTCTCATATTTGTCTTTGTAGCACCAATACCTAAAGCCATGAACAGTGGGTTGCTTATTAAATCTGCCTTGCCTAAATAGTAAAAACGTATGCTCAGGCTGCTCTGCCATCTCATGATTATAATAGAATAAATTACATTATCCATTTCTAAGTAGATATTTAGCAAAGAGTGTTCAATAAACACCAAAGATGAATTAAACATGAAAGAAGTCATTTCAGACTATTTTCCCAATGTAGAAATATCTTTCTGGCTCTAAGAGAAGCACAATCAGAAAGAGTATGGGAATTTCAGACCAGGAAGGAGGTGAGGTTTATGAAATGTTTACAGTGTGTGCCAAGCAATGTATGAAGCTCTTTGACATGTGTTTAGGGGACAAAATGTCTATTTCTTCCCCCAAACTCTCTAGCTATTTGAGCTTGCTCATAGTTTGGCCATGGATATGAAAGTAATCCCCAAGTCCCCCCCACAAAAAAGACCCTGGAATAAGTTATAAATGTGGGGCAGAGAAGATAATTTCTTTCATATATATCTTATTGATTTCAATAATTAACAGAATAAGTTTTTTTTCAAAATGCATGTGTTTTTCTTCAAAACGCAAATGTTCTCTAGGAAACTAAATGTAAAAGAACATCTATTTTTATACAGAATTTTCATCTTATGGCTCTTGAGTCTGCATTTCTAACACCTAGTTTAACATTTTGATGCAATATCATTGACAAAAATTGTAAAATAACTTAAGAGTAGCTATATTTTGCTAGTTTTAGAGCAGCATAATGGGAAGCTGAAATCTTGTGGACATAAACTTTCTGCAATGCTTACAGAAGTGTACGGATATGTGTGTTTATTTTCATTTGCTTTGCTTTATTTTTTTCTGTTCTGTTTTGGTTTGGAGGGATTAAGAAAGATTGTGAAATTACAGGTCTTGACGTTACACACATCTGACTTTAAATTCTAGTTCAGTAATAACAGGCAATTAGCTTATCCAATGCCCAATTTCTTCATTTATAATTTTTTTTTGAAAGCAGGATTTTATAAGAGGACAGAAAAGCTCCCACAGTAGGAGGGGACCCAAAAGGGTTGCAAACAACTTTTAAAAATCACAAATAATATATCTTGTCTGAGACATGATGTATGCTCAACAAATAATGATACTTTTTTTAATCTGGTTGTCTGGCGAGCTGGGTGTTACAGTTCCCGTAGCTGCACTGTCAGCCCAGGATCCACACAGTGGCCAGAAAGTGATGGAGTCTGGATTGGAATGCAACAGCTCCTGGGAGCTTGGGGATGCCAGCAGCCAAGGGCTGCCTGAGAGTGTTGTAGCTCGTTGGCCCAATAGGCTCACGGTCCAGGCTCTGAGAAGTGTTGGCTCCGTGGGCCGGCAAGCCAGGCCCCAAGAAGAGTTGGCTTGATGGACTGGCAAGTCAGGGCCCAAAAGCGTTACAGCTCTGTCTGCCCCATATTTAGTTTCAGCTTTGTTGTCGTTTTCTGCAGACTCCATCGACTGGCAAGTCAGCCTTCAGCGTGTGCATCTATTCAAGTTCAGCTGTCTTCACGTCCCACCATCTTCAGCAGCTCTTTGGGTCTGGGTTCTTCTCTTGTGCCAGGAAGAATGAGGGATGCAGACAACTGGAGGGCGAGAAAGCAGGAGTTTATTAAGAAGACAGAAAAGCGACAACAGTGGGAGGGTAGGCAAAAGAGGGTTGCCAGTCTGGGGCCAAAACCAGGGCTTCACCTAGGAGTGAGTTGATTGGCTAGCATGAGCAGGGAGTTGATTAGTTGGCACCAGCTGAGCTGATTGGTTAGTACTAAGCAAATTTTACAAGGAAGTTAACTATGCATGGACCAAACATGAGCAATACAGCAGAAGGAGCTATCAAGGGAAAAACCCACATCCATATATTAGAAATCCTAGAGAAGATTGAAAGGAGTGCAACCAACTAGGTCTTGAGCCCAACCGGTTCTCATAAAATATCAATGATTTTAATATTATTTTCTATGACCTGCAAGTAATCTACTTGGGAGGAAATGTTAATTCAGAGAAAAGTTTCATTTAATAATGCACATGTTCCTCCACATTCTGCTGTGAGCATATCCAATGCTTGATGGTTTTGTAAGACAGTAGCTAGCGAGTTAATAGACGTTTGCTGATTGTCAGTAACAGCTACCATGACTTTCCACCATGTACCATAAGGGTGAGATTTAATATATATTTTTCTAACAGAAGTATCCTGGCAAACCAAAAAAAACTCTAACAATGGAATGTCCTAGTCCAGGTCTTTGTAAGACTGGGTTGTCCGGGGCATTTTCTCCTAGAATAGGTATACTATAGCTAGGCATGTTAGTGCTGGTCGGTGGCCTCAGATCTCTGAGACTGTGTTGAACAATCACTGTAGGGATTGTTCCAGGAAACATTCTATATTTAGAATATGCCTAGAGGAAGCTATTTGAGTCTGAGTCTGACTGAGGACCATCACCTTAAGAACTGTGGCCACTGTTGTGCAAGCAACTTTCCATCAGTAAGGTAGAGCCAAGTATAATCCATAATCAAATAAAAAGTAATACCCAGTTCCACTTAAGGAAGGTACCCCGATGATTCCAAATGGGAAGAACATCCCGGTGACTGTAGTTTCCTTTGGTCACAAAGGAAAGTCACAAGAACAGTCACGAGGAAAATCGTCTTTTGATAACCCTAGCTGTTCCTGTTTGTTTTTCTACCAAGGGACCATTTCATTGTGTGTATGATGATTAGGGTTATATGAAGAGATTGTGCTCCAGAGACGTTTTGAGAGGATATTTCCAGGGTGGGAGCTGTAATGTAAAGTGTTACATATACCCCAGGACTCAATAATCCCAGTGTGTTGACAAAATAGGATGAGGTAGCGAAAGGGGATGGTGATATGATGACATGTGTCAACTCAATCTACTAAACCATGATAATCAGATATATTCATGGTCACATATTCAGGCCAAAATAAATGGGGTTATTCAGATATTTGAATGTAAGGGGCTAGAATCCACTCTCCCCATATCTCCTTTCCTACAAACTTTCTGTTTCTAACTTTATAGAGATAAGTGCTGTTTTGGTAATATAAAGTTTCATTACAGTAGTTGGGGGAAAGCCATTTCACCCAGAATATTACTAAGTGTGATTGAAAGTGGAGAGAAGCATTTCCTCACATCTCTGCCACTTCTCCAGTCTCAGTTGAGGTCTTTTCACCCTGAGGAGCTTTCTGGTTGGATTTCACTGCTTCTTTTAGGACAGTGAATTCATATGAGGAACCACTGAGATTTCCAATCTGCTCAAGAGACAATGGTAGAGATATCAGAGGGAAACTTAGAGAAAGTCCTTTCTGTGGGCATATCCAACAGTTTGAATAATTACTTTGTTGAGTCAAGTACATAACGAAGGGAGAAAGGGGATGCTTATAAGAAGCTAAGGCTAGTGATGGCAAAAAGCAGGAAGCAAAATAGACCAAGTTTTGCTCACTCCCATGAGGTAAACCTTATAGGAGGAGTAAAGTGTATAACTGTCTAAGGAAGTAAATAATCCCATGGGTGGTCAAGGTTAAGGAGTTCTTGACAAAGACGTTTAGTGGTATAAATCAAGATAAAAGCAAGGGCAGCAAGTGTAGGTAAAACTATAAGGAAAATATCCACGGAAGGCAAGTATTAACACTTATCTTTTACAATCTTTAGTTTGAGGTCTCCAATTTATTCACAGGGATATTCTGGATCTGTTCTGGTGAACTACAGTGTTGAAGGAGTGAAGAACAGTATAGGATCTTTCCCAATATGGGTCTAAAGAAGGGGAAAGAGAGGGGAGAACCCTCACCAGTACGAAGTCTTCTGAGTTCCATATACCATTCATATACATATTATTTTTTGACATGTTTGAACCTTCTAATATTTTGTCCTATACTTTCCTTCCTTTAAATAACCAACCATTTAAAATTGCTGGAAAAAAAATTTACCATACAAGACTCTTTCCTTTACACAATTATTCTCTGTCTTTTACCAAAAACACACTTCTACAACCAACAACCTTCTCCACATCTTTTCTTTGCCTTTGTGGCTTCTGCCTTTCAACCTTTCCACATAACCTTCTGCATTTATACTTTGAATTACCCTTAGCAACTCTAATTATGATAAGGCTATATTCCAACATGGATGGTCAGGACCAAACAGCTGACATCTGTATCAATTAAATTACTTTGGGTTCCAGCACCCTAATATTCACCTGAGAATTGCTGAGGTGATGGTGAGCTATGCCAGGCACTGTAGCAGGTTTCCAGGCCTCCTTGATGTCCATCATTTTTGAGCTAGGTGTTCTCTCTTCAGAAGAGAGCATACCTGCTTTCTGATGGCTCTCTGGTCTGCACAGTGTACATGGTCCTGGAGGTTTAGGCCTCTTTGGGTGCCTCTAGTGTACCTGTAGATTGTACTTATGGCAGCAGATACCATTCACATAGCAGGTTTGTTCTTACAAGGTCTCTGATGGGCTGTTGGATTTTTGCCACTAAAGGTGACTGCCAGTTGAGATGCCTCTTTTGTGGTTTCACATCTTTCCATGTTGGCACCCTATTACTTTTTGTTCGTTTCTTAGCTTGCCATACTCATAGCAGGTAGCAGTTATACCTTGGGGATTCTGCGTACATAAACCTGTAAGGCAGCCACTAGAGCTCTTGCCTTTGTCTTGTGTCTTATCTCTTTTTCTTGAACCTCTTTCTAGTCCTTATTATAAAAGACCAAGGTGACCAGTTTCAGGAGGTACTCCAAGGTACTGTCTGGTACTATAGCCTGCTTCTTCAGCTTCCTTCTGATATCTGAAGGTTCCTGAGTGATAAATTTATATATTTGGATTAGTTGCCCTTTGACTAACTCAGAATCTAGGGAGATATGCTTAACTAACGTCTCTGTTAGCCTTTTCAGAAAGGCTGAGGGATTCTTATCTGCCCCTGGTTTTCATAGATAGCTTAGAATAATTAAGAGGTTTAGTTCTAGTCATTCTCAAACCTTCCAGTATGCACACCAGGAAATGTTTCCTCCTCCATTCTCCCAGATCACCATCGGGATCCCATTGAGGGTATTCCAATAGTGCTGCTGATATTCCAATTGGATAATGCTCCTTTCCCTCTCTAGCACTATATAAAATGCAAAGTTTATCTCCAAACTTCTCCGCCACTTGCAGAGCTGCTTGTGTCTCAGTGGTCATCAGGGTCTGACTTAAGAGCAATATAGCATCCTTCCAGGAGAGCTTGAATACCTATGTTAAATTCTGAAAAGCATCTATTTACTTGGCAGGGTTATCTGAGAACCTGCCCAGATATTTCTTAATTTGTTTTGAGTCCTGTAGGGGAAAAGGCACCTGTACTTTACTAGGGTCATAGTCACCAATCACCTCTTGTAAGAGCATAGTGATACAGGAGCTTGTCTAGGGTAGGGTTTTTAGACCAGGGCAGGTTTGAAGTTTGGGAAGGACCTAAATAAGAGGGGCATGACAGGCCAGGAGTGCCCTTGGGGGCTGATGCTGATGCCTTCCCCAGTGATTCATTGGGGTTGGCATCCCCAGTTCGTTAGTACTGTCCTTTGAAATGACTAACTCTTCCGTCCCCATCTGGGAGACCATGTCTCTCCATCCTATAACTTATAATTCATCCATGCTTGTGTGCAAAAGAGTCAAAGACTCTTTCTTCAAGGTCTGAGGGTCAAAAGAGTCCCAGTGTCTCAGGATGCAATCTAGGGGAGTACACATTGCAGATGTCCTGTTACCCATCTAGAGAGAGAGAGGGAGATGAAAGAAAGGCACCCCTTAGCTTTCCCTTCCCCAACCAATGTGCATGAATAAGGATCTAAGAAAGGAGATTGTCTCCTCACTTACTTGTCCTTATCTGCTCATGGTATTCCCTTAGATGAGAGCATGACCTCCACTCAAGTGTAGCAGAAGGGATCCAGTCGGTAGAATTAGCCATGCTCACCTATGCATTGTATCTGTCCTTCACACTTTCAACTGTGCTTCCGGATTCCTCAAACATAACGTTCCCCCAATCCAGACTAGTTCCTCAAAAAGACCTTGGAACAATTGTGTTTGGGAGTGAGATTCTGACAGAAGGGGTTTTCCTGGGACATCCTGTGAACCTCTGGCCAGTAGACCCACAGTTTGATCCAAGTTACAACATCCATATGGGATAGAGTTTACTTTTTCTTTGCAAGGAATTATTTAAGCATTGAGACAGTCCCTGCTGACCTCTGAGATGCCTAACCACACAATCTTACATAGAGCTTTCGCAATCTGGTTCTAATAAAGCCAGCATACGAGGTAACCACGTTCCCAAGCACAGAGCTCACAAAGTGCCTTCAAAGGGAAGAGTCTGCCTTCACTGAACATTTACCTTCCTATAGAATCCCCAAAGTACTGACAGGACTGTGGAGCCAGATTCTCTTTAAACAAAAGAGAGGGAGCCCTTGTCCTACAAGACACCTTTCATAAAGAAAGTTCTTACATAGAAAAGTCTCTTATAACATGGTGGATCTGAACAAAAGCAAAGTCTACTGCCCTTTGCAGTGAGTCCATTCAGAGAAAAATCTTTACATCCTCCTGCTTCTTGGAAACAATGAAAAACAACATAGCCCTGAGTTTCATTCCACATCACCAAACCTGCTACCTGTACTGCTATCTCACTAAGCTTACAAAAAAACACCCACAGTTGAACACCTAGTGGGTACAGTAGCCAGAAGAGAAGAGAAGAGAAGAGAAGAGAAGAGAAGAGACGAGAAGAGAAGAGAAGAGAAGAGAAGAGAATGGGATAGGAAAACTGAGGACATGAAACATCAGAAGCGAAAGGGATAGGTCTGCTTAACTCACACTTCTGATAAATCCCAGATGAGCCCCAATAAACTACATACATTTTTATCTGGTCTGCTGGTGAGATGGGCATTGAAGTTCCCGAAGCTGCACTGTCAGCCCAGGATCCAAGCAGTAGCCAGGAAGTCATGGCTTCTGGATAGGACCAACAGCCCCTGAGAGCTCGGGGATGCCAGCAGCTGCTGGTCCACTGAAGAATGTTGCAGCTTCATTGGTTTAATGGGCCAGCCGGCCAGGCCTCAAGAAGTGTTGGCCTGATGGGCCAGCAAGTCAGGCCCCAAGAAGTGTTATAGCTCCATCTGTTCCATCTTCGGTTTTGATTGGTAGTCGGTGACATTTTCAGGTTCACTCCACTGGCAGCTCCGATGTCAATTTCACTTTCAGCTCCTAACTGCCGTCTCCAGTGGCTCCACCTGCTCTGCTGGCTCCATTGGTTGAGAAGCCAGCCTACGGCAGCTTTTCAAGTCTGGCAGTCTTCAAGTTCAGAAGAATGAAGGATGCAGACAACTGGAGGGTGAGAAAGCAGCAGTTTATTAAGAAAACAAAAACTCCTGCAGCAGAAGGCTACCCAAAGAGGGTCGCCAATATGGGGTGAAACCTTGCTTTATATTGACCTAGGAGCAAGCGGATTGGCTAGCATTAGCAGTCAGCTGATTGTTTTGTACTACCTGAGCTGATTGACTAGTACTAAGTACCACTCAGCTACAGGTAGAGACCCAGTAGTGAGCTATTTGGTTGGCATGTAGCACCAATCAGTTGGAGGTATCCTAGTTTGTTTCTGAATTCCAAGAAGTGAGTGTTTTTGCTCTAGTCTGAGGGGCTTGCAGGAAGTTATTACCAGGACCTGCTCTGTCTGCTTATTAGGTTTTCTAACTGTCACCTCTCTCAATAATAGGTATAACATTTGCCTAACAAATTGTGTTTTACTTCATTACATATAGTTTCTTAACAGGAGACAAAGCCATTAATTCAATCTGGTGCATATTATTCAAGAGTTATTATGACCTTCCTAACTTGTGATTTTAAACAGCTAATTTTGTATTAATTTTCCAAAAAGATATCACGAGTTCTTTCAATGAAATGATTTTTTATTTTAATAAATGTTTTGCATGGCCAGATTATAGAACCTTTATATTGGATCTCTAAGTTTATACTCCTCACTTAAAGAAAAAAAATTTGTTGATTTCTGAATTAAACTAGTTTCAACCTGGAATTTAGATCACTTAATACTCAAGGAAAAATAATTAACAAAACACTCTACATTATCAAAATATTTTCTCTAATCAGTTATAATTAGCATGAAGTAATAGGATTTTTCTAGCTTTCTAACTTTCCAAAAGGAATTTATCTTGAGATTGCCCACCCTACTAGCTTCTGACTTGGAGTACTAAATTTACCAATTAAGTTCACAGCAGATTAATTAGTATAATTTGGAAGTTAATCATCATTCAATGGTACTTATTAAGTGTCTTCATGCCCATGAAACTTGTGTTGGAAGATTGATTTGAGAGGATTAAAAACTCACATGATGAAACATTCAAGTAGTTTGGATGTGCCAGCACCCACCCAAATACATATACCCTTGGTTCTGCTCAAACCCTTTCATTTCTGTTTTAGGGAAGACATTAAGTACAATACAAAAATGTGTAAAAAACATACTACATGTATTAGAGTCTTCATGGTTTTCATTAGGGATTGATTAAATTATATTTCACATCATGTATCTTAAAATAATTTTTAGCATTATGTGCACAACCTGCCATCTTCCTTTTTTCTTTCTCTGGAGAATTTTTCATGTCCTGTCACAGTTCACAGATAAAAATCAATTTTGTGATTCCTGCCTCGTAGCTAATGGAAATTTGTTCAAATCACAAAGCTACTACACAATTTGCTCAATTCAGCAGAAATATCTGCCGCGGTTCACTCAGTTCAAAAGAAGCTCAATTCGAAATAGCAAGGAGTTCCACGTCAGGGATGAGGCAAATAAATAAAGTTTGTAAAATATTTAAATAAATTGCAACCAGCTGAAGCCAGCCTATTAGTCCTTTAATTTAAATGAATATTCTTTCTCAAAGATTTATGTAGTACTTAGTACAAATATAAAAATAAAATAGATTTGTGTATCTGTATATAGTCACATGTGCATAAGCACAAGAACACATATTCTGGATTGCCTTTAAAACACCTTATTTACATTTTCATGTTCAGAAGGCAAGAGAGGCGGTAGACACTGTTATTCAAATACAAGAACTGCCATGCACTTCCCTGAGCTTCATTTTCTTTCTTTTATTTGCTTTTATATACTTGTGAGAAAGAATGAAAAAATATTCCACTTTAAACTTTGACATTCTTGAACTGTTTGGAAATTGCAGACATATCCTTCAGTCAGGTGTGCTAACCATATGAATTGCTCTTCTATATAGGCACTCTAGCAAAAGGTTCTCTAGAACAGCTTTCTTTGGTCAAACTTTAGCCACTTTCAACAAATGTTTTCTTTTATCCCACCTCCCTTGTAGATGGGAGTACAGAGTCAAGCATACTCTCTTTATTCTGGCCTTCGTGTAACTACAGAACAGCAGGTTCAGGTCCACCTTTAACCTTTTTTCTCCTCTTGAATACAGTAAGTGATTACAATGATTTTTGCTTTTGGGGGCCATTCCATAGAAGAACCTTAGGACAGACAACTTCAGAGACAAAATCTCCTAGAGAAGATTGCCACAATGCTGCAGTGCTGTAGGCATAATTTTTTTTTGAGATTTGCAATTATTGGATTCCCTTCTGGGGAGTAGGAAGATTGAGAGTAGAAGCAGGTGAGGTGAGGACATTTGGAGCCCTTTCACTAGCCAACAGACCACGTATTTCCAGAAATATTGAATAGTGCAACTGGCCACAAAATCCACTGCTACATTTTTGCAAATGTTTTCAACTATTTTTTTGTATTTAATAAATTATCTTTTTTAATGTTAATAGACTAAGATATGAGGCTAACTGAATCTTCATAGACAGAACAGAAATCATTACAGAATTTTATTTTAATTTTTTTATGAGTTACACTTCCTGTACATGTCATTCTGTGAGGAAAAAGCAATTTTGTAATGATTTGAGTAAATACTTATTGCTTCAGATACTTGCCAGATTCTCCCATCAGACAAAAATAAACACTCAATATATAATTTATTATCATTTCAACAATCAAAATTGAAGAAAGCATTTTATTTACAATTTATCTCTTTTGGACCCTGTATTTGTTTCTTCCTAAAATTCATATGTTGAAGACCTAAGCCCCAATGAGATAGTATTAGGAGGTGACATCTGGGAAGACAAATAGTTTAGATGAGGACATGAGGCTGGGGTCATGATGGGATTAGTGTCCTTATTATATTAAGAGAAAGAGACTTGAGATCAGTTCTACCATGTAAAGATACAATTAGAAGGCAGCTGACTTGTCTGAAACTGAAACCCAGAAAGAGGACCTCACCAACAACCTGACTATTCTAATACTTTGAAGGCTAGAATTTCCCAACTCCAAGAACTGTGAGAAGTAAATGTTGTTTAAACCACCAAATTTATGTCTGTTATTCTGTTATAGCAGTCCAAACTGATTAAGACATAACCTTTCCTTTTGAAGAGTAAGAAAGATTTTTAATATAGTAATATTTTTAATTAGCTCATTTCCAAAGCTATTCTTAATGAATTTGAGCTAATAGTTAATGCTTTTGGGAGAAAGAGTATGATGTTGGTAGAAAGATGGTGTCTCTGTCGGGACACTAAAGAACTCAAGGTCGGTCACATATGTGTGCAGTTGGCCAACCACCATGTTTATTGTCATTAAATACCCATATACCTTTGGCTGCCCTTTTAGGAAAGCCTGTTCCTTCTCATGTTTGACCTTGGTGTTCACATTAACCTGATTTTATTAGTATATAAACATCCAATAAGGGAAAGATGAAGGGAAGGCTGAATCTATGTTGTGATTTACCTCTATTCCAGACCATAGGGATGCCACTGGGTCCTGCACTCTCTCTATCCACATATTTGTTGGAGAATTAGCCTGGAACATAAAATTGCTTCTGTTTAATCTGCCATGACTCATCTCTGGCCTTTCTCTCTTCTCAGGATACAGACATGGAGTTTTATCACTTACATTATTTTTGACAGCCCCCAGAGAATTGGACTTCTTTTTAAAATACACCCCTGAATCAACTCAGACATAACTTTAAAAAAAAACTGTTGTGTACGTAAATAAAAAATAGCACTTTATTTTGCAACCTCTAAAATTTTATGATTTTGATTTCAGAACATAGTTGAAACACAACTTTTTCTATTTTTCCCAGAAAAAGGATACACATCCATGTAAACCCCAAAGCTATATTATGTCTAATTATATGATTATCATAAGGTTTCACAAAAAATGAAAATATAAGTTTTTTCATACAATTTTGAGCATAAAGGATTGTTAAAGCTCCACCTCACCCTTACATCCCTTTGCACAAAAATTAGGCAATGTTTGTAACTCTTGTCTGGGAGTGAAATATATGTTCAAGTTTCAAAGAATTTTGTAGGAGAAAAATTCAGTTTTTTGCTTGGGGTATGACTATTCTAAAATAATGTGAGAATATTTTAAAGATAAATTCACATCTGTATATTTCCTGCAAGCAAGTGAAAAAAAAATGCCTGATGAACCCTTTTCTTTCTTTTACTATCAGAGAAAAATCAGAAATTCTTTTGGTAAGAAATGCAAAGCAGTATGCAAATGCAACCATGCCTATTAAATTTTTCTAGAGATTCATGAATTGGTTGAAAACAAAAATTCCAAATTGTAAGTAGTTCAGAGATAATTTCTGATGCTTGGAACTTTTCCCTGTCTTTACAAATTCAGTATATCTAAATGCTTTACAAAATAACCTTAATATCTCTTTCCTTCCTTCCTTCATCTCTTTCTTTCTCTCAATAAACAAACCGTATTTTTTTTTATAATGGATAAACATTTAATGTTCCTAGGCAATATGAACGTGAAGTGCAGAGAAGTAAAATAGTAGGAGGAGAGGACCAAAAGATCTGAAATAAAACCTTACTCAAGAACTTTAGCTTGATAGTTGATGGTTGCCAAGACTATTGTTTGGAAAATTAAAACTGTATTGCATTAAAGCATCAATACAGAAATTTATAACAGAGTAGAATGACCGAACCAAAATGTATTAAGTACCTACCAGGTGATCAATATTGTTCTGTTGTGCCTTGCACATTCCGAATGCAAGTAAGAACATTCCTTGCTATCTTCAGAGACTACAAGGTAACCAGGATGTTTATTCCTGTTCTTTTCTTCAGAGATTCTGGGTGTGACCCCAGTGATAGAAAATATGTGTAAAGTCATGACAGGTCCTTGGTATCCCTGCCTAGGAATTACCCCAGATTTACTTTATCTACTTATGTTTTTCATTTCATTCTCTTTCTCATATATTTACTATTATATTTTTTGACTTTTTCTTCTTTATCTTGGTAATCCTACAGTTTTAGCCTACTTTCCCTGAGTAGTCAGTCACTTTGTTTGTTTTGTTTTTTGTTGACTAGCTCTGCAATGGCTTCTTGACTGCAGGTACCTCAAACATAAAGTCTCTATGAGACCTGTGGAGTATTGGTTCACACTGGCCAGAAATTCTCTATTTTTTTTTTTTTTTTTTGAGTTGGAGTCTCACTGTCACCCAGGCTGCAGTGCAGTGGCACTCTCATGGCCACCTCAGTGTCGCCCTGCTGGCCTCAAGCAATCCTTCCGTCTCAGCCTTCCAATTAGCCAGAACTACAGGCGTGCACTACCATGTCTGGCTAATTTTTTAATTTATTGTAGAGATGAGGTCTTGCCAAGTTGCTCAGGCTGTTCCCGAACCTGTGGGTTCAGGCAATCCACTCACCTCGGTCTTGCAAAGTGCTGGGATTATAGGCTCGAGTCACCGCACCTGGCCTTAGTTCTTGTTTTATTTTTTTCTTATCAAGGCAGTAAAATTAAAGATTGGGAAATAAAATTAAATTACACAAAATAAAAAGAAAATAATGACTCTGGGCCAGTTACATAAACCCTCTGGACCTCAGTTTACACACTTGTAAATGAAGAAGAAAGAGGGAATAAAAGGGAATTAAGACAATATTTATTTGCTGGTGTTCATGCCACCTATTTGTATTCATAAAATTTCCATTTGAAAAGTTATTGTACTCTAATTGTGTCCAGATGTATTAAGAATTTTATGCTGGTTGAGTTGGTGTGTGCATGCAGTCCCAATTATGTGGAAGACTGAGGCAGAAGGATCACTTGGGCCCAGGAATTGAGGCTACGGTGAGGGGGAACTATCTCTAAAAAATTTTTAAAAATTAGAAAATATTTTTATTTTGTTTTTTATTGTTCCAGTTAAAAGGGGGAAAAAAATCAAGATTCTAATTTGAGTCTTTCTACAGTCTCTACATCTCCAAAATGCATGTTGGTTCACTGTATTTCAGTATGTAAGATAAAATTACTTAGAATTCTATATATAAAGTAAAAGAAATGAAAACCCCCTGTCTTTTATGACTGAAATGAGACTGAACCACATGCTTAAGAACTTAATCAGATGGGACTTTATAAACATGATTTCTGCCATGTCTTAGGCTTGCAGAGAGAGAGAGAGTTCCAGTGATAAGATTTGTGTTAAGAATAGAAATGAATTTGAAAGCATAAGAAAAACATGGACAGGCCCTTGAAAGCAGGCAGGGTGAAAAAAAAATGAAGATAGTGAACCAAAGGTGGACTTAGATTCCTAATTTTGAAAATTATAGATAGTTCTTTTAAGAACAAGGATAGCTAATATCCAAATTTTATATTGTTTAAAGTCACCTTTTCCTCTACATCTTCCTGAACATTTAATACATTTTATTTTAAGAATTATTTTACTTCATTTGGAAGGCATGGAGAATTTCTGTTTTCAATTTCTTAGTTACCAAACTTCAGGAGAGATATGCATAGGACAGTGAGAAGTTCTGCAAATCAGATAAGTAGGGAATAGAAGCTCAGAGCCACTGAAGGCAAACAAATTAAAGCCCTCTAAAATTCTCAGGGATTGTGAAGAAGTCATTTTCTTGCTTTAGAATGTAAAATTGAGTTTGGAGCAAGTATTTTCCAGGATCTCAGGGATCAGGGAGATTTCCAACTCTGATATCTCCTTTATATCTCACTAAATAGGTAAATAAAGACAGATACAGATACAGATATATAATGATATATTTATACCTATATATCTAATAATTACATATATGTGTAATATATAATATATTATATATATTATACTTGGTTCTAAATTTGATGACCTTGTTACACAATTAAGTCACTTGTGTTTTCTGCGCCATACATTTCTATTATTAAATATAAGCAATAGCATTTGCAAATAATACTTTGCCAACAATACTAACTACCTTCTGCAGA
Organism: Tarsius wallacei; assembly: GCA_963574415.1. Taxonomy (NCBI): domain Eukaryota; kingdom Metazoa; phylum Chordata; class Mammalia; order Primates; family Tarsiidae; genus Tarsius; species Tarsius wallacei. The sequence goes on along the minus strand of CAUYQG010147915.1, from coordinate 32,821 downwards.
AATTTAATCCACTGTAAAATTTCTCTTAAGAAGTTTTGAATATCTTCCAGGAAGTCTTATTTGTGTAATGTAGATGGAAAAACCCATATCCATCTCTGGTATCTTCCATAGTTTTGTCTAATTTTAAAGTCAAAGATGTCACTTTAATGCCAATGGTCTATGGGGATGCTCTTCTTGCAGGTACCTGTTGTTGACAGCCAAGCTGAGTTAGTTGCTTTTATAAGTCTGTTGAATTTGGCTTTCTGACTACCCATCAGCAATTTTGAATAGCCACCATCACTTCCACCTAGATCTCTCCTGTTTTTACAAAACAGTCTAGCACCAAAATGATTAATACTTATCATATAGAATTCTAATTATCCCAGGGGCTTTATAGCAAACCATAATTATTTCCAATTAAAAACTTGATGCCCTCTAACCTTAGAACTCAGTCATGGGTCTATGTGCCTGTATCTTCAAATTAATTAGTAGACAAGCATGCTAAGTTGAACAACTGATTTTAGCCTATTGTCTTCTAAGAAAATGTGTGCAGGGATCAGGGACAATGCTAGTTTCCCTGAACAGTCACTCATCGTATCTGTAGTAAGACTCGTGATGAGTGTATCTACTAATAAATTCCTAGAGAGTCTTGAGTCTTAGAGATAACCCCAATTCCCCGCAAAACATAACAGAATACAACATTAATTCATGTAAGGGAAAAACCATACAATATTCTAGAGCACTTAATAACAGCTTCATGGTGGAGGTGAAGCAATAATGTGAACAAGTAGAGACCAATATTCTCTAATCCTTAAAAGCTCTTCACTGCTATTCTTCCCTTTATCACTCACACCTGATGTCACAATTTTGGTTTTAAAAACTGTATTTATTTTGTATTAGATACAGTTAATTTATTTGTAATACATTACAATGGTATAAAATAGCTATATTAAATTGTACATTTAATAAATTGTTCCTTTAAAGCAATAAATTACATGAAATCAAAGTGAATTGAATATATAAGAATCTAAAATCAGAAGCCGGGCTCGGTGGCTCAGCCTGTAATCCCGCGCTTTGGGAGGCCGAGGTGAGTGGATTGCCTGAGCCCGCAGGTTCAAGACCCGCCCGGGCAACTTGGCGAGACCTCATCTCTACAATAAATCAAAAATTAGCCGGGCGTAGTAGCGCATGCCTGTAGTTCCAGCTACTGGAATGGCTGAGGCGGAAGGATTGCCGGAGCCCAGCGGGTCGAGGCTGCAGTGACCGGGAGCGACCACTGCACTCCAGTCTGGGCAACGGAGTGAGACTCCAACTCAAAAAAAAAAAAAAATAAGAAGAAGAATCTAAAATCATGCTAACTAAGTTGGCATGCTCTTGGAAAATATATTTAATGAGCTACTGTCATTTATATAGTAATACATAAACGTGATTAAGTACTCTTTAATATGTTCTTTAAATAAAATTATTTTATAAGAATCTGGACACAGGAAGAATACCAACAGAATCGGGGAACAAATGAGTTTGCATTTCTTTCATATCTTTTAGATTGCTGGTGCAATTTTAGAAACTATACTGTATTTGTGTTGTCACTTATGACACATTTCTATGCCCGATATAGCAGCAAGTTAACCAAAAGAAATATTAAAATATTATAAGAGAAAACTAGGGAAGAATTGAATGTATAATATATTCTAAGCAATACTTCACATTTGCTGAATTGCTAACGGAGTGTCAAAAATAATTTTTGAGCACCAAGATAATTTGGTACAGCATATTGTTTAATCACGAGGTTATTAAAATCCACATTTTGAAGAAGAGGCCAAGAGTTTTACTAGTAGCCTAGCATTTGGGTGTTGTACAGCCTGAGACTAAACTTTGTTCATATTCATAGTATTTTTTCATTACCCATTGCAAGTTCCATGGAGGACACACTAATAACAAAAGAAAAATTAACAGGAGAAAAGTATAACAAATTTATTTAATCAAAAGTATTTTTTAATTGTAAAGATGTGGGGTACAATTCAGGGTAATCAAAATCTTATGTGACAAGGGAGTCTTCAGAAATGACAACCCAAAGACTCAGGAAGAACTATGTATTTTTAGGATTAAGTTTAGTGAAGAATGGGCATCCATGTGGTTGGACAGAAAGAGTGTAATCTGATGACAATAAACCTTACCCAGACCTGTTTTTTTCAGATTCTTCTTGTCCTTTCTGGGTAGTGTTCCTTCCCTACTTGCAATGGGTCAGTACTCTTTTGGAATGAGGGGAATCTTATGGCATAATATCAGGGAAGGTAGGTAAGAGAGTGACCGCCCTAGGATTTATAGCTTGTTTTTGCGGGGGAGAGAGAAGCTCTAGTTTCTATGTCATGTTTCAGGAAAGAAAAGGGAAAGGTGAAAGGAGAAAGGAGGGTGTGAGAAAGTCAGAGAAAACTTCTTGCTTCTGAAGCCTTTTCAGTCTCCTTCAGTTCAAGTATTCAGCACTATACTTAGGGGTATTGTGTTCTAAGCTACAACACGACATAACTGCACAATTAATTAATACTACTTGCCATGTGGTCTTGGGTAAGTTACCTGAAATCTGTGCCTTAATTTTCTTTTCTGTAAAGTGAAAATAAAACTCATTTCATTAATTAGCTATTATTCTACACTCATAAGAAATAATGCAAGTTTAGCACATAAATATGTGCACATAAGTAACATAGACTAAATTTCACTTCCTTGTTTCCTTCCTTCCCTTTCTTCCTCTTTTCTTCTTTTCCTTCCTTCCCTCCCTCCTTCTTTCCTGTCTCTTTCAAATTTGCTAATACTATTTTATCAATAGTAACTCTAACTTCATTCCAATCACCGAATTGGCATTGACTTTTTTTATGTATGTGTTGTTTTACTTTCTTTCCTTTTCTTACAAAAGTCTCATACAGTCATTCTTTTGAAGCGTACTTTTTGGAGCAACTGCCTTCCAACATACTGTTATTACTCAAAATAGCAATTATAACCTTTGCCATTTCAAAAATAAAAAAAAACCTTTAATGATGCTTAAAACTACTTCTAAGATCACATAATTAACAAGTAGAAGAACTGAGAGAGACACCAAAATAAGCCTCAAGTCATTCACATTTTTGTAGATATCACAGATAAATCTAGCTTGCGTTATTAAATATATTAGAATTCAGGACAATTTCTTATATTTGCTTATGTCTTTAGAGTTGATAATACAATGTGGATTATAAAATTGAATTAACTGCATATATATGCATATATGTGTTATCTATAGGATTTATATTAAAATAGGTATCTAATCTATATGAGTTATAGATATATGTGTGTACTTATATATATATATGCAAATATTCACAATATATGCACACATATTAATCATATTATTATTTAAGTTACACTCACTTAAATAAGCCAAAAGACAAATCTTGTTATCCCCTGCTTAAAAAAATTTAATAGTTTTCTATTATACTTAAATGAATCCCAAAGTATTTGCCATGGGCTAAAATCTGTATGTTATCTAATTCTTGAATGCCACTACAAATGTATCTGCAGTTCTCATATATCTAATCTGCCTCAGCTGTATTATTCCTCATACTATTGCCTTAACATGCCCTCTGTGGATCTGCCTTAGAACTTTTCCACTTGTTTTCTCTGCCTCTAGACCTATACTCAATTTTTCACATGGCTCATTCTCACAATTCATTTTGTCTTCACATTTACTGAGTATGTACTGGGTACCCGTCTAAACACTGTGAATGAATTGTGTTACTTAAAACAGGTTATCTGTTTGATGACATTGGATAAGAATAGTTGCATAGTTTAAGAATATAATTACAAAAAAATTTCACATAGTGCTAACACAATAGCAAAGCAACTAATTAATTGGGTTAGAGAAAAATTAGATGTGTTATTTAGTTTGTTTTCCATCACTTCACACACACATATTTCTCAAACTGTGTTATTTAAAAGAATGTGTATTGACTTACAGTAGAATGAAAAAGACACAACAAAGTCAGACATTTTCAATGGGAAAGGCAGTTCTGGGGAATAGAAGTCAATTATATAAACTATAAATTGATTATTATCCAAGTTAATTGTCAGGTTCATTCTATACCTCTGAGAAAAGGATGCTGCAATATAAAATGGTACATTTTCTGGATGTGATTTCATAAGCTCAGATAAAACAAATGCCCACATATAGCTGCTAATATACAACATAATGAGCCATAAAACAATGAAATAAGATATTCTATTTTGAATAACCAGAGTCAACATTAATTTGGAAGGTCATATGTTTATCCAAGATAAGATCTTGAACTATAGTAAAACCTTATTTTTCAAGATCTTTCATTTGCTGTTTCTAGCTTCTATGGCCACATCCAATAAATCATAGAGAAGGCAGAATCCTTAGAGGAGTTCACTAGAATTAATAACTCACCTTAAAGCCAGTCGCTTCTGTTTTGTGGATCTTTCTTTTAGCTGTTTTCAAGCCAGGGAGACAAATTATTATGCAAATTTTAATTATATACTGGGGTGATACTAATTTATTTCTATGTATATAGGATTCAGGAGATTTCTCTTTAATGAGCTTTGCACAAGCTTTTTAAACAGACAAATGTACATTTGAATCCTGTCTGGGCAGTGTTATTATCAGAAAGTTGTCACATTTCTTGTTAAGGTTTGCTTTGCTCCTCTCTAAAATGAAAATTATAGCTATTTCATAGAGGTAATATAACAATTAAATGAGACAATTATGAGAACAATTTATCACAGGTCATGACAGAGTAGATTTTCAATATATTAGTTTTCTTTTTTTTTTTCTTGTAGAATATAAAGTGGGCATTTATCGTTCGATAATCATATAAAATATATTATCTTATTACATCTTTCTATACACATTTTCTACAAGGTAATTGTGTCAAAACATTTAATATGAGGGCTTCAAGTATTTTATTGATCCTTTATAAGCAAAGTGAGGATGAAACTGTAGCACTTTTTATTTATAACTGACAAGGATATTCTTGACCAAATTCTGGTCAAGCTGCCCTGAGTTCATCTTCAAAAAGACTCCAAGAACATATCCTCAAGGGTCCAACGTTAGCAAGAATCTTGTTAAGTCCGATTAATCAGAATCCCCACTCTTAAGATCGGATCACTTTTGATATCTAAACAGATTCTTCATCCTCCCTCCTCCCATCTCACAGGTGATATCTCATCACACTAATCTGCCTCTAGTCAAAATCCCGATAGAGTGATTTATCCAGAATCCCTTCTTACTCCCATCTTTGCTCTTAGTAATTTTCTGTCTGTGTACCATCCACAACCACTCTGCTCCTTGGCTATAAATTCCCACTTTTTTTGTAGTACTTGATATTGAGCCCAATCTCTCTTATGCTACTGCAAAACCTAATCACAATAGTCCCTGCATCTGTTACAACTGCCTTGCATAAAGTCTGTCCTAGTGTTTTAACAAGGATCATGATTTTTTTCCCATTAACATTACTTAACAGATCCAATCTAGCCCCCTGGCTTTGAACCACATCCCTGTGTTGAAGGTTTCTCTTTTTATATCCCTAGTCTTGCTCTATCTTTTCAGCTTCAAACTTGTCTACCCATTTACACCTAATTGAGTTGTTGAACAGTATCTCAGACAAAGCCGGGCCAAAAGAACTATTGATTGACCCTCACACCTGCCATTCCTGCTCAAGTCTAGCTATCTTTATAATTGATACAATTTCCACACAGTTGTTCACCTTAAAAACTGAGGAGACTGCTTTGATTACTTCTTTGGATTCACTTTGTGATGGTAACTTGAATCAGATTTACCTAAAAAGTTATATCCACTAACAACCATTTATCCCTATTTTATATGATTAAATCTCTAAGTAAAGCTGCTATTCTTTCACCTAGACTAGCATAACAGATTCCTAATAGGTTTCCCTGCTGTGACTCTTTGGCGTTCTTAGAGTACATTCTCTACCTAGAAGAAGAGACAAAGAATCCCCCTGATCAAATTTTAGACAGGCTCCGTTGAGCCACTTTTTCACTAGGTCTCATTTTTAGGTCCTGTCCTTGGCCTGCTGAGGCCAGTTTTAGCACAGAATCTTGCTAATTTTGTTTAGCAAGAATTCCACCCACCTTTGATAGCAGATCATACTTGACGTCTGATCAAAGTCTTCATCTCCTACCCTTGATGTTTAAGTCCTTGACCTTCCTTTAGCAAGAGATCTATTAGACCAGTTTGTCAAGAATCTCCCTTCTCTTGATGTCTCTTCTTAGTCATTTTTCTATCCACTGACTCCCTCTCTCAGGTTGTTTGCTATAAATCCTCACTTGTCTTTGCTGTTTGGGGAAATGAGTTCAGTTCTGTACTGAAGTCTTTTTCCTCTACTACAATAGTTACTGATTAAAGTGTCTTTACTGTGTTTAACAAGTGTCCAGTTTTCACTTTGAAAAGGCAACTTTTTCAATTACTACTTATCTTTTTGTTAAAGTTTTTAAATTATTTCTCAAATGAAATAAAATAAAATAAAATCTCAGACTCTTCACCAGAATTTTCAGGTGCTGCATTATATGAACTTTTCTGATTTTTCTCCCATCTACTTCATTGTTTTCTTCATCGATTTCCATAGTGCTATCCTTTCTCATCAGTGAGGACTTTATTTAGATATCATTTGTCTAAAAAAACCCTCTAACAAGTTCCCTAACTAAAGGAGTGTCCTGTCACTTTCATCACTATGTTATTCTATTTATCACCTTTGTTAACTTCCTCAGTGTTTTAAATATTCTTATTACTAATTTATATGATTGGTGTCTGAGTCCTTCCAGTAAAGCAATGCCAGGCCCTTGGTGGATACTAAATCAATATTTTTTTTTCACTAACTGTCTGCCTGCCTGTTTGTTCTATAGAGCCAGGAGGTGAGAATCATAAAGGAAAAATAACATAAAAAATGGAAAGATAAGACATACTTGAAGCCTAGAAAATAAAGCAATATATTTTGTTTTTCAATAATGAACACATTTTTTCAAAGTTCTACATCACAAAGAGTTCCATCAGAAGTATATAAACAAAACAAACAAGTATATATATAATTCTTAATTCTTATATGTTCTTAATTCAAGGACAGATCTTGGTTCAAAAGGTTGACTAACCTCTTAAAATCCTTAGTGTTCTAGATAAAAAGTCACTTCAGGGGGCAATTAGAGCATATACTCATTAAGCCATTTGTACAAAGGCCATACAGCATGGGTATAAGAGGTTAGGCAGTACTATTAAGAAGTAACCTGGAAAACCAGTCATTTGAACGACTTTGCCTTTGAGGTTACCTCACAGCAAGCAGATACCAGGCAACTGCATGGGGTTTTAAATCCAAAGTTACAGAGTACAATGGATAAAGGAATTTTGTTATACCTTCTTGTTCAACTACTTTTAATTTGAACTTCAATATAGCAGGTGGGTGACAAAGAAGTATGCCTAAGAACTTTAAAAATACTAATATTATTCAAGTTGCAAGTAGTATTTACACAAGCAAATTGCTTGATAAGAAGAAGAGTCTTTTCCTCTTTTCCCACCAATAATATCCTTTGGGAAACAAAACATTGGTATTTAAGGCTAAAGCTAAGACCTTAAATCTTAAAATTGATGTCCCCTCTTACATAATTTCCTATGGAATGTCTAGAGAACAAAATAATGTTTAAGAAACTTTGAGGGACTCAGGTATGACTGAGATCTACAATAGAGGCCAAAAAGAATGATTTATCTTTTTATCTTGTGAGCAAAATCTGTAACAGAATAGAGAACCAAAACCTTATACAGAGCAATCATGGAGATATATCAGACAATGTCAGAAGAAAAATGTTCATTTCTCCATGTCTTCCTAACCTCTGCCACCAGTTTCAGAATTAAATTGCTCTCTTTTTTTGAGTCAGTAATTTGTCTCTTTGATTTCTCAGTTATTGAGAAAACAACAAAATATCATGTCTGATGAAACTCAGACAAAACTTCTTCCTTTTTTGAAGGAAAGGAGACACCTCCATGGGACAAGTCCTAGAGGCAGAACTGAGAAAAAACACATTTAGTAATTCTCTGGGGCTAGATGACCCAATCAATAGCACTGATGGTTTTTCCACAAATACACTTGATTTTTCTACCTAGCACCTAGAGGCTTAATAAAAAACTATGGTGGAAAGTCTGTTTAGAACAAGACTTTAATCGACCAAGGTTAAAAGTAAGAGATAAATCATGAATTTTCCTTTCTGAAATTATTTCTTGTCATACCAAGTGTAAAGTTTTAATCCTTGTGGCCTTTTAATAACTATGTCTGTTTAATATTTAAGGCCTTTAAGAAAAAGACAATTTTGTTTTAGTAGAATGAGATGGAAACGTAAGTTATAACTCTGCCTATACTTTTAAATACAGAAGAGGGTAAGGCTTAAGACTTTCCTTGTGACCTATGAATAAGCCAATGCACTAAGTAGCTCCAAGGGATACAATTCATGTCAAAGTCAATGAAAATGGAAAGTCCTGGAGCTGTGAAGTCCTCTGTCAGCTTGGCAGGACTAGGTGGACCTGACCATATGACTTAATATCTCTGACAGTTACTTATAGAATAAGAGTTTGAGACTCTAGTTTCTAAGCACATAACTCTTGCTTGCTTTTTGGTACACTACAATGCTATCAAGATCTCCCAGCAAAAGAACAGACCATTCCTAACAAGAAATTACAGATTTTAAGAATTTGTTTCTTTGGTTTTGGAAAAGGTTTGGTCACTATACCTTTGAATATTGCCTTTCACCATGCTGCTTATTTTCTTTCATCTAGAACTTTGATTATTTTAAAGTTCAAACATTTTAGCTATTCTTCATGTCTCTTATTCTTTTTTAAATTTTCATCTCTGTATTGTTTTTTATATATCTTTTCAGATTGAACACTGAGTTAAACTATTGTCTTTTCAGTTGCATGTATCCTGTGGTTTAATCCTTCAAATGAGTGGTCAATTAAAAAAAATTAAAAATTATTTTCTAAAATTTGAGTTTTTGTTTTGTTTAGTGATATTGCCCTGATCATTTAATGTTATCTTGTTACTAGTACTTTTTTTTTTTTTTGAGCTGAGATCTCATTCTGTGGCCCATCCTGGGGTACAGTGGCATAATTAAAGCTCACTGAAGCCTCGTCCTCCTGAGCTCAAGCAATCTTTCTGCCTTGGTCCTCTGAATCACTAGGACTACAGGAATGAGCCTCCTGGCCTGCAGCCAGTGCAATTTTAATAGCCATATCGTATTTCTTTAGACATAGATTTTAAAAATCTCAAGTTATAAGCAAAACCATAGCCAAATTCAAACACTACGTGTTAAGTCTGAATTGTAAGACAAATCACAAACTAGAAAACAATATTTTTTCTGCCCATTTCACAAAGGGTTAGAATTGGGAATTATCTCCTATTTAGTCATCTTTGATGACTGAATATATAGAGTCTGCACTTCAATATTAATCAGAGAAATAAACTTAAAACTACACAACCTTAAATTCAATTCACTGGCAAAAATTTTGAATGCTTGATAATATCAGCTGACAAAGATGTGATGCAATGAAAACTGGGATATCAATGCTGGTGTAAGCAAAATTATTTAAATAAATTTGTAAAATTACTTAGGATCTTTTGCAAAATTTCACAAGATGATTCATACAACCCATCAATTCTACTTCAAAGATTGTGAGTACTTTATGGAAACTCTGGCACATGGACACCAGAAGACAAACACAAGAATGATTGAGGCAGCATGTTTAGGATAGTAGAAAAATACATAAAAATTAACCCAATATCCAATAAGAGAATAAATAAATACAGTGTAACATATTTTTAAAAGTTTAAAGTGATGCAATATTTAGATGAAGTAACAGTGGCTACACATATCAACACAGACAACTATAGGAAAAAAATAGTTAGAAAAGCAAGTCACAAAAAACAAACAAGATTTAAAGTTATATTGTTAAGGGATCCATACATAACTGGTAGCAATATAAAGGAGATCAAGGATCTGGTTAGAAAAATAAGCTTGAGTCAGTATTCATTGTTATTTTTGAAAGATAACTAATGCTGGTAAGGGACAGAAAGATATTTGCAAAAGTGTATGTAATTTTATAACTTTTCTTCTGACTTATGGGTCTATAGTTGTTCTTGCTATGCTTCATATTTGTCACACAGCTTAATATTTAATACGTAATTTAAAATTAAATTCTATTTTTTCAAATATAATTTTAGAAGGACAAACACCAAGCTGTTAACTCTGTTTATAGTTCTAAGGAGAGGGGGATTATTAGATCATATAAGGCTTTTAATTGCTAGGCATTATAAATAATCTTAATCTTTATTCATATAGTACATTTTTATTTGATAGCTGACTGGACATTCCAACAAGCAATGCTATTACTCATCATGCTATTATACAACCATAGTTTCATCTCTTCTCTTTTCTGTGAACAGCTTCAATGATATTTTTCTGTTTCCATAATTTTAACCTAAATACTGTGGAATACCTTTGGGTATATATCTTTACAATTTTCTCTAAAGATACATATTCACTGTCTGCTTCGTCCTCCCTGCTTGGATATGTATCATTTGTTCAAGGAATACATAAATTATCTATTTTCCTCTTTAAATTATCTATTTGCTTTGTACAACACCTAGAATTTCTAATGATGGTAGCATAAGGACAAAGGGAAAACTTCTCCTTCACCTGCCAAAGGTTCACTGAAAATTAACTGATGAAAGTGAATAAGTAGAAAAAAGGTCATATAAATTTGTTTGTACATAGTTTTAAGTGACAGAAGCCTGTGGAATGAAAACCAAAGATAAAAGGAAAATTCTGATGCCATAGAAAAGGTGATCATGTAAGGCTAATAGATTGAATGGGGAATGCTAAGGAGGCTTGCTTTTCTAGATTCTTCTTGGTCTTTTCTTAAGCATTTTTTCCTTCTGGATACGGGGCAGGATCCTCTTTGGAACATGGGGTCTGATGATCAACAATCAAACAAGGTCAATCAAATAATTTCTTTAAGGCCAGTTTTTACATGAAAAGGTGAGGAAGAGGATGGTGGTGTGAGTTAGAATAATACCATCAGGTTTTATGGCTGGTTTGGGACAAAAAGGATTCTGCTTTCTATGACTCACATTGGGGAAGATGTTTTCTGGTTTCTGTAGCTAGCTTCAGGGGTGAAAGAGGGACCAGAAACAGAAGGGAAAGAGAAGATCAGAGAGTGTTGCCTCTAAGGTTTTCATTTTGGGGCATCATTTTCTAAGCCTCAACTGTAGCCTAAATGAGCAGTTGTTATTTAGATCATAGAAGAGAACATCCTGGCAGTGTTAAGAGTTTGCACTTTGACCAATATTCAAATTTTCCCTTTTGAGATTTATTATGTGATTATGTCCAGGTCTCAAGAGAAAAATCAGGCACATTGCTGCTTGAGATGTGTTTCAAAATGACAATAAAAGGCAATATTTGCCAATGAAAAAGAAGCTAATATTTTTCTGAAAAACTTACCAAAAAGCTGTCATTAAAATGGATGTTCTATAGTTCTCTAAAATTATTCAATTACAGCGTTGTTTCAAGTACTCAATCCATATTTTTTCCTTAAGCTACAAAATTTTCTTTCTTGAATTGCTTTTTCATGGCATCCAATAAATAAGCAAAGTTCTCTTTAATTACTGAGCTCTTGTTATGAAAAGAGAGTGATCAGAAGAAAAGCAGTTGTAGTTGGCTTACACTGTTCTTTTGTTATCGTCTTTGTTTCTTGCTGTGATACAAATGATTCGCTTTTGCTTGCTGACAGTGGTATTTTGCTTTGGGCTAAGAAAAAAAAAATTCAGAACATCAGCTAGAAAAATGTTTGTTATTTCAACAAATTGCAACATCTCAAAAATTCAACATTTGTCATTATTTCACAGTTGCAATAATAAGAGCAATCGTGTTATATTCCTCTGTCATGGAATATCTTTAATGCTTGGCTTCTAAAATGAAGTAAAAGATGCAGTATCAAGAACACCTGGGTTGTGAAGTTTGAAATAAGTTAACTAGAATGAAGCTGAAATGTCTAATAATTAATAATTACTCCCCCTTGTTGAAATAATTTAGCAACTTTTGCTTCTTATTCTTTGAAACTCTAACTCAGCTTAATGCTACTATCCCCAACCTGGTCTCTGCTAATATTCTAGATGCTTTCAAAATCTAGATGGATAATCATTCAAATACTCTTGCCTCTCAAGTTCCCTTTCATTCACTTTACCTCAACTTAAGTGTTAGGTTGGTGGACTGAGCTGGTACTTCGGGTATGCGAAGAATTGCACAGAAATTTGCTTAGTTAAGAAAGTTTATTCAGAAAGTAGATCAGAGAGAGAGAATGTGGATCTACCTCTCCAAGAGGAGAGGGGGGCAGAGGTTTAAAGAAAGCATGGTGGGGAATGCTTGAGGTTGAGGGCTTTTAAAACTTCCCTTTGGGGGATAGGTGACCATGATGATGGGGTGGTGATCTGTTTCTGGTATCTCTGACAAGAGATGGTTGGTGAAAGGACATAATATGGAATCAATGTAGCCAATGAGCAGCCATTTTAACACTACCTTGTTGTGATATTTTTCTAGCAGTTCACTTTAATTTTCCCTCTGATCTACTAGCCAAGTATAGAACCAGTTTCTCAGAGGTAGCTATTGATGATTGCTTTACAATGTCCTCTTCAGCTTGTTTTGTAAACAAGTTAACTTAATCAGCTCTTCATGACCTTCATAACACATATCCCAACAACATGAGAACTATCATGTGACTAATCCATCCATCTGCCTGTTGTCCATCACCTGATGTCAGCACCTGTGTGTACCTCCTCTTTGTGATGACAGAGCAGACCACCACCCAACCACTCTAAGGACCTTCCCTCATCAAGGGGAATGTTTAAAAGCATTCAACCTTGAGCAGTTGCCATTGCTTTACTAGACTCTGGAGTGCTCTTTGAGCTATGGCCGCAGCCATGTTTCCTAAACTTTGGCCCCTACTACCTTGGGGAAGTGAATCTCCTCTCTCTCTCTCTCTAATTTACTTTTTAAATAAACTGTATTTTTCAGTCTAACTGCTATGCAATTATTTGCATCCTTCTCACAACACCAGATTGTACAACCCTACACCTTATTAGGCCTGACCTAACATTTTGAAGACTCAGGTGGGTCAGTCATGAACACATTGACAAAAGTGGACTGGTAGTAAGATGAGTGGGTCAGTCACATACATGAGGAGGGCAGGTCGGGTAGCTGAAAGTAAAAAAATAGGACAAAGATGTGAATCTTAATGTCTTGTGATTAGCCCAGGGTCCTGGGAAATAATTTGTACTGTATGAATTCAGGGTGACCAGAAAAACTCCATTTTGGGCTCTGTCCTTTCCTCATGGTCATGACCTAAACCTTGTCATTATAAATGATTGCACCTTTCCATAATCTCAATGTCAAATACTCCATTTTCTATCACTATCTTCTCTCTAGTCTCACTTTCTTTGAAACATAATTCCCACTGTCCTTTGAGCCTATATCTCTTGATTCTACCACTATTCCCTATTCCCCACTATTGACCTTGCTTCCTTTTTAACACAGTTTGAAGGTCATGGTTGTTCATTAAATCTTCTCATGCATGCACCCTCAGCTCTACCACCACACTTACTTTGTCCCAAGGCTGTAGCAGGACTCAAAACCTGATTAATACTAACTTATTGTCTTAGCTTTCATTCTCACTTGATTATCAGAATAAATCATAGTTTTAACAAAGAGACATGACACATATATTTTAAAAGATAGTTTATTTTTTTCTCAAATAAATACATCAACATGTGTATTTCATCTTCACCACCTTGAATAATACTCCACTTCATGCTGATATTCAGAGAGTTAAGTTTCCTTTCCCTCTACCACAGCTAGAGCATTGTTTTTACCTTTCTGATTGGAACCAGTTCACGTGCATACTCATGGTTCAAGTGATATAATCTAGAAAGAGAAAACATGTACATTAACAATATTCTTTTAAACAACTGAGGCGGGAGTTTCCCATATAACTTCTGCTCACATCCCCAGGCAAAAAAAATTTGTCAAATTTCTATATCTAGGTGAAATAAATCTGTGAAATAAAACCCCTACTTGAATGGACATATGCAAAGCTTAGCTTGATATGAAATAAAATTTGATTAAAATAAAAGAACCTTGTATCAGAACAAAGTCAGAGAAAAGCATGAATACATGTTGCTACATTTTATTTTAAATTCAAGACTACTTACCACAAGTCATCCAGTAATGCTGTTTGGCAATCATATGTTTCCTTAGATTTTTTTCTTTCTATACTTATTGTTATGCATCCATAACCTTGTTTTCCTCAATTGAGCAATTTCTTAATTGAGCAATTAAGAATATTAATTCCACACACCCATATCACCACAACTATTCACCTCTCTATATTAGATCCTACATAGTATTATTTTTCTTGTTTCTTCCTGTATATGAATTCCCTGTGATTTTAGATACCATTTGTTTTCAGCTGCCTAAGGATATCTCTCTAGATAGTTTCTCTTTCCCTTCTGTATCATCAATTTTCCCTTTTATTGAATCATCCATATTACCATAAAAGTAGATTTTACCATATTTAAAATAGAGGAACCTCTTTTGATTCTGTATATGACAAATAGTGACACTAGTTTCATTATTTCTCCTCCTCATTATAGTAAAGTTTGGAATAGTATCCTATTTAAGTCATTTTCAATCTCTCTCTCTCTCTCTCTCTCTCTTGCTCTTGCTCTCACTCTGATTTGCCTCCAACATTTCACCACTGTTACTGTTCTAGAAGTTACAAATGCATCTATCTATCTTGCTAGCTCCAAAGTGCTTATCATATGTAACAATTCATCAACATTTAACACAATCACTTCTTTTTTCCTAGCAACACAGCAGTAGACGTGAATGGTAGCATAGTCTTTGTGTTTTATTTATACGTTACTAGCAAATCTTTCTCATTCTCATTCCTATTTCTTCCTTACCTACCTACTACTAAAGGTTGGAAGTGTCCTTAGACTTCTTGGTTCTTTGATCCATGCTTACTCTTGTAATTTCATCTAATTTCATGGCTTTACATATTATATATATGCTAACATCCAGAATTGAGTATTCAGGAATGCAATCAACAATTCCACTTGGATCTCTAATAAGATTTTGAAATGCAGCATGTCTGAAACTAGCCTCCTCACTTTCACCCCAAGGCTTCATCCTCCCATATCAATTCATGGCAACTCCATCATAGTGGTTGTTGAGACAGAAAACAGAGGTATCCTTGAATACACTATATCATACCTCACAATCATTCTGCCAGCAAATACTATAGACTTTAATTTCATACTGTATGCATTTTTCAACACATTTCACTGTCACCATCAGTCTGTGCTTCCTGACAGTTGTCCCTTCTTCTTCACTTGCCCCTACAGTCATTAACAAGACAGGCAAAATGATCCTGCTAAAACTAAAGATTAATCATGACACTCCTCTACTCACAATGTTCAAGTGGCTCCTAATCTCAAAGTATTACATGCATGCAATAGCATCGCCTGCTCTTGGGACTCTGATTCCATCTCTTATCTTACAGTGGTTTGGAGCATAGGCTCCAAAGCCTAACTTCTTTTTTGTTTGGGCTCAGAAAATGATAATCCGAAATATGCTGCTTTGGACATGAAAAGGACTTGGTGAGCAGCAAATGTGAGAAGGGACTTTATCTGAAGTTCTTTTTTCTGACTAAATAAACTTCCTCCAAAAGAACTTCAATTGTCTAGAGACTCCTCTCTATAATTTCATCAAACAGGGAAGATTGGAGAAGATTACCTTCAGGGAAAAAAGACAAGAGTTGGCACTCACCCGGAGCCCAGAGAAACTATGTCTCAAGCTACCCCCCCCTTTTTTTACCCATTCATTGCCCCTAAAAATTATTATTTTCATCTCTAAAATTATCTACACCCCACTTCCCTTATGTAGAGGGTATGTAAGCCTCAATCTTCTGACTATTCTTTGAAGCTCATATTCTGTGGAATTCTTGTGCAGTATGTGTCTTTTCTTCTTTGAATGTCTCTGTCATCAGTTTATTTCAGCAGATTAATTTTCACACTTTCAAAAGACATAGGAGAAGATTTAGAGAAATAAATGAGCTAATAAATATAAAGCAGCTAGAATATTCATGATATAGTGATAGTGTTCAATAAGCATTCATTTCTACTGATTTTTCCTCCCATTTAGTCCCCCCCGTCCATGACTTCCTTATTACTTCTTAAGTATGTCCAGTACCTTCTCATGTCAAAGCCCTTGCACTTGTTTTTGTCTTGGCTTGGGTTTTATAGTCTTTAAATATTTCCATGACTTGCATCCTCATCTCATTTTGGCCTTTATTCAAATGTCATCTTATTAGTGAGGCTTCTATGATTAAAGATGATTTTCCAACCATACAAAAATAGCATTCCTCATTCTTATCTCTTAGATAAGCTTGCTACTGTGTACAAATTTACAGTTTTATCCCTAAGAGACATGGATAATCTATAAATATGTGTTGAATAAGTGAATAAACAAAACATAATTTATTGCATGTTTATGCTTTCTCAATCACTGTTCAACTCACAAATATTTATTATATTTTGATATTACAACAATTCTATGAAGCAGGAAACAAATACAAAACCAAAATGTCAGAGAAATTCTGTAACTTGCCCAAGATCATTAAGTGCAAAAGTTATGGGAATTAGACTTAAGTCGTTGCCTATATGACTTTAATATATATTCCATATTTTATACAACATTCCAATTTAATTTTTATGATTTGGTGTTACAAAAAATTAAGATTGCATGTAATTTATTCAGAGACATTAATATTGATCAAGAATATATTTAAAAAGTAAAACTCATATTTTAGTGTTGTGCTATTTTTGATATTGTTTAAAACTATTTTGTATATACCCCTGAATTATTTGACCATACCCTCCAAAATGACTGGTTTTAATAAATTACTTTGATGACAAAGCATACACCATCATTAGAAATTTACTTATGCAGTATATAATAAACATTTTTCCTAGAAGGAGATTAGTTGTATTAAAAAATATAGGTGAAATAGTCTGAGATGAATCTGAGATTAAAGAAGGAAGGGTAAATATTTCTAGGTAGTTGACCTTTACTATTACTGAACTAAATAAATTGGTTCTCAAGAATATAGAAGAAATTGAGAAGAATTGCAATTTTCTCATTAAGGAGATAATTACCCAAATAGGAATGCAATTACCCAGTGATGAACAGTTGGAAAAGATAGATTCAATTTTACTAGTGAGAATTGAAAAACTGTCAGAGAAACTTCCAAAGGGAACAAAAGAAGCACTCACAGTGGTCACAGATCTCCACTATTGTTAATGACAACTAAGAACATTTTACCTTTAAAAAGATACCTGCTGAGCCACACAATGGAAAGAGATCTGGGAGGAATTGATGCTTTCACATATTCAGGGCAATTCAGTACTTGCTGATTGGACAGATAAAGTAAGAAGTAAGAAAAATGGTCAGCTGCTACCTCTTAAAATATTTCATATTATCTCATAGCAAGGCAATTTTACTCTTTACTGACTTACCTCTCATCTCTTGTTTTCCCTGCAGTCATTCTCAGCATATCTGATATCTCAGTAATTATTATAGGTTTTTGTTTTGTTTTGTTTGCCAGGCTCATTTGACATTTAATAGTGCTTAATCTATTAGGCTGGTTTATAATGTTGGAGATGCTCTTTTTAAAATCGTGAAATTTGTTCTACTTGCATATTGCCTCTACTTGCATATACTATCTGATTCAGCATACTGAATTCTCCAGGTAGAATGTATCCACCAAATACAAATAAATCTTTGGTGGGAAAAATGTAATATTATATTACAGTAAACATTCATGGCTGCCTCCTGTCAAAGACTTTTTGTTTGCCTGAGCTCTGTTAGACTCCTCTGAGTCTTCTTTTTTACAAGGTCCTGTACCTGGGCTCTGTCTTGGTCCACTTATTTCATGTTTATTAAAAATTCCTACAAGTCAGTTTGGGGAAAATCCCCCATCATGGTCTGACTATCCTCACCTGCCTCCAGCAAAAATTCTTCTATGTCAGTTTAGAAAAGAATTGCCCTACCTATTACTAAGTTGCTATGCTCATCCCCCACATCCTGCTTTTTGGCTAAAAAGTCCCACTTTTCTATGTTGTATGAATAGGAGGGTAAAATCTCTCTCCCCTTCTACAAAACCCTATGGTAATAAACTCCCTTGAATAAAGTCAGTCTGGCTGTTTTAACAAGGAATCATAAATAAACTTTCATCCCATTTGTTTCACTTCTTACTTCATCAAGTCTAGCCCCAAATGACATAAGAGATTTCTTTCCTGTCTACCTTCTACTTTAATAACAGTTCTCAGTCTTTCCAAATCTCTCACTTTCTACTTTTTGCATTGATTTATTTTCCTGCTTAACACATTATTATGTCATTATACTTTAAACTTATTTGCTTACTGTATGTCTCTTTTTCTAGAATGCAAATTACAAAAGTATAGGTTTCATTCACTGATTAGTTCCAACTACTAGAACACTGCCTAGAATGTAATAGGTGATTAGTACATAGCTGCTGAGTAGTGAAAGGATTCCCCCTTCAATTAATTCTAATTAGTATTTTATTTTCTTATCAGTGAATAAAAACCTGTATCATTCAGAAAAACAACAAAAATAACAAAACTCTGGAGTTTTACTAAAGGGCAGAGACAAAAAAGTGTTTTGTTTTGTGCTGTTTTGTATTATTCAAAATTAGTTTATTTATTCTAGTAATATCTAATCAAAACAAAATGATAACAGGAAGAGGAAGGAGGAAAAGGAGATAAATAAATCTATTTCAGGATGCCTATTATAAAACACCATGTCTGTGAGTTTGAAGCATATTACTCTTTAAACCTGCAAATTAGCCCACAAAAACAATTTTCAAAATGTGGAAGCCTAACTTGTAAGTATGTGTGTGTGTGTGTGTGTGTGTGTGTGTGTGTGTGTGTGTGTGTACATATATGTGATAGAGGCAGAGTAAAACTATACTCAGTTGATTCAAAAGACTGACTTATTTCTGCTAACTGTAATGTTATTTTACTCAAACTCAAATTATATTCAGGGAATTATTAAGTTATATTTAGGCTATTTTGGGGGAAAGAGAGTCAAAGACTAATCAGACAAATAAAAATGTTACATAATAAAAATAATGATTAAATAGTATTAAATTCTTGCCCCTTACTTGTGATAACAGAAATAAGTAACACGAACTTTCAATTTTTCTCCCTCTTTTATTTCTTTCTTCTTTCTTTTTGCCAGTATAGGTTTACCAAAATTGAGAGTTAGAATTCTAAATTTATTAGAACTAGAAAAATTAATACTTAAGATGTGGATTTTTCAGACACTTACTTTTGGTAGTTTGAAGAAACCTTGAAGACCCTGCCAGGGAGGGAGTATGGGGCACATATCAATAAGGGTACCCAAACGTTACCTGTACTATGACCACTTACGTACCTAACCCTGAATTGTACTCCACATCTTTAAATAAGGGGAAAATATAAAATAAAGTAAAAAGACTTTCTTAAAAAAAAAAAAAAAGAAAGAAACCTTGAAGAACTGGAATGTTCCACTATGGCTGTCACATGACCTTTGCCCTCATAACTATGTCTCTCCATCCCTTTGTGAAGTAGAGACCAGAATATGTCACCTCACCTTATATCATGTTCTTTGGCATAAAAATTTTTGAGTTGAGGCAGTTAAGAAGCAGATGTCAAAAGTGTTCTGCCTTCCCTTTATTTGCCTAAATTTACAAGAACAAAAGATATCCATCTCTCCTTCTTGCCTGGAAGAAAAACGTGAACCACTGAAGACATGTTTAGACTCTTATTGGCCTGGTGATGACACCTGAAAATCCACACTAACAAGCTTTGCTAGCCTTTACCATTTTTTGCCTTCCCACAAGTTGCTGCCTCTAGAGACTCAAAAGAAATTTTTTGTTTTGTCACTTCTCTAAAAAATTACTGTTCTTTCTTGTTCCTTCTCATAATACTTCACTGAAATACAAATTGTCAAAAATACGGCTGCTAACCTATAAAAAATATTCATTGTGCCAGATATTGTTTTTGCCTAAATGGTTTCTGAAATTAGCTAAAATTTTACTGACTGCTCCCTCACTCCCAGGTCAATTGTAATTTCCACCCAATTTCTCCAAGGTTGAATGTTCTTCCAGAGATGTCTCAGCCTGACATTTTAAAACAGAGGCTTACGTTAATGATGCTCTGGTTGATTTACCTCTAGTGTGCATTTTCCTATAGGTGTTTATCGATTAATCAGTGGAATATCACCCTTAAATTTGTCCTGAATGGATTACAATTGTAATCCCAAATATTACTTTCTTTGAGTAGGTCTCAGAGTAGGGTCCTCACTGAAAGGGATCTGAGGACACTTACTGCCACCCAAGCAGGCAGGAAGAATGAACAATATTAGTTCCACTGTACTAGGCTGAACATTCTCAAGCAGGGGTTCTATCTTCTTCAGCAGCTAGCCTCATTTTGTGCCTCTGCCCATGGGAAGGCAAGATTCCTGTGGAGCTGCTGGACATTTTCTTGGTTCAGGTACATGCTTTGCAGAATACATAATAGCCAATTCAGAATATGGAGCAGAGAGGCTATGCTGGAACTTGGCAGACAAGCTCCAATGAGTCAACCAGAATGGCTGGATTCCCTTGTTTAGATGCTCTATCTCTATCTTGAAGCTCATTTTCATAGCATTTGAACTAGCTGACCAGTGGCTGCTCTAACAGTGCATGTTTGTCCTGGACTTAGAGCTTTGCCATTTCTTTTAGATGCTCAGTCTGTTTCCAATCTATTCTTGTAATCAACAAAAATGCTAGCATGGCATCTGTCAATAAAAGCAAAATAATTATTAATAGATAATTTAAATAAAAATTCAAAAATATAAAATTTCAAATGATTCCAAAGATGTATTTTTAAATTACCATCAATTTTGGAATCCAGTTTTACTTATTTTTATTTTTATTTTTTGAGTTGAAGTTTCACTCTGTTGCCCAGACTGGAGTGCATGGGCACATTCACAGCCACCCTAGCCTCAACCTGCTGGGCTCAGGCAATCCTTGCTCCTCAGCCTTCCAAGTATCTGGAACTACAGGCGCATGCTACCACGCTTGGCAGGAACCCAGTTTTATTAATTGTTGTTAACAGTACCTTTGAAAAATTTAAACAGATCACTCATTAAGAATTTTAATCAGATATTGTGACTAGTTACTTTGAATACTAAAAAAGTCATATTCACTAATAAGAGCACAGTTTTCTTATTAAAAATTTGAGGATCTTATTTTAAAACTTGCAACAAACTAAATATTTAATATACTTCTTAAAACTGGGTGCGTTCTGTTAGAAAATGAAATAAACATCTTCTGCAAATCTCTTATAAATAAATATTTTCAAACCCAGCCTAACCCATTGTGCCTTGTAAACTTTATTATTTTCTATGTGCAATAAAAGTGAAAACCTTTGAGAAGCTCTAACCTATTGAATTTGTGAGGTCTCTGATCTTTGGGTTTTGCATATGTGATCACTGAATGTTATGTGTTTTTGCTAAAATGATCACATGAAAAACATAGCCAACCAACATTTCGACTAACATAGAGTAATATCATGCTTGCCATATTCCTGCAAATCATATCAAAACTCTTTTTAGAGAGAGAGATTGGTAGATAGATGGATGAATGGATAGATAGATAGATAGATAGATAGATAGATAGATAGAGTGATATATAGGCATATTCTCAATAAACATTCATACACCACAGGTTAATTCTTTCTTATTTCCTGAGATTCAAATTCACCTGCTTGAAGACATGCAGATCACTATAGCGCCATTACCTCCAAAATATCAGTCTGATTATCTAGCAAATTTTACCCGTTTTAATGTAGGCTATAACCCAGTTATTTAACCTTCCTATATTTTATAATGTTTTATATGTATAGCTAATTACATTGGGTTACACTCTGGGACCAGATAGACTCTACATGTCCTATGGCCCAAATATTGGCCTCTCAAGGTCCAGATTAAAGGGAAAGAAAGAAAAAGTAACTAAACAGAGCTCAGATTGCCCGTCCAGTAGCATGGCCTACTTTTCCCTTGTTATGTGGATAAAAAGGAGTTTTTTATGTCAGAAATTTTGCATCTAAAAGAAGTATGTAATTACTTTTCCAGGAATTTTTCTTGGTTAATATATAGAGTTTTCATAAAATGCAGCTTATGCTATAGGGTACAGGAAAATGGGAAAATCCAACGATATGAATAATGATGATCACACCAAGTTACTAAGTACCTGTGCCAGCCATCAAGTAAATCAGTCAAACTGGCATATTAATAGCTATTATCTTCCAGAAGAGATAAATTATACAGTGGCTAATGAATGGCATAATATTCTACCTAAAAGAAAGAATTTTATGGAAAAAAATTTAGGCATTTTATCTTGTTGGTAGCAGAGATATTTTTCAATAAGTGGACCTCTCCATTACAACTTTCCAATCATGTAAAGATTGTCTTTTTATATTCAGTATTTCAATATTGGCTCACATTCCATGGTTATGTGGGGACTGCTTATGTCCTGTATCAATGTGACTGTGTTGGTACCATATTAAATGACAGCATTTTGTTTTTGTTGTAGTTATTTAGTTTACATAATTGTTACTATTGTATTTTTGAAATTTAATTTAGGGCTTGCTTGCCTTTAAGAATTAGGTAAATATTAACAATTTGATAATTATTATTTTTACAGGTGTAAGCTCACAAAGAGGTAAGACAAGTACACAGCATATAGAGAATATGGTATAGTTTAATATTATTTCAGAAAATAATCAGAATCAGTTCTCAAGTTCATCTTTAATTTAACTTCAGTTATTTCAAACCCTAAAATGTCTTTTTTTATTAAAATGCCAATGTTATCAAGCATTTAAGCCCTGTATAGCCTCAAAAAAGATGATCATGGAGGAATTATTAGTCTCTATGAACAAGAAAAATATTTGATAATGCCATCACAAATTCTATTTACAATTAATCTGAATGACAACCTATAGCTAATGGAGGATGGAGGACCAAGGCTTCTTTATTTCAAAAGTTGTGAATGAATGCTTATATATTTAAAGTAATTGTGGTGATTAAAAAGAAAAAACCAGAAACACATTCCATTGCAAAGCTAACAATATTTTTAGAATGTGCATTATATTGGATCAATATAATGCACATTTGATTGTCTTTGTTTTCAGAGAAACTGCAGTGAATAGTAGTTGACAAATTATGTATATTCATAGGTCATATTTTTATTGTGAAAGTAGGCCTAGTTACAAATCAAATTTAACTAAGTAAATATCATAATAAAATTACAAAATTTTTCATCTTTATCATACTACCAGTACTCACTAGCATTGGGTACACCATTACTATGGCTGTGAAAAGCAAAGAAAAGTATGTAAGCAGTTATGTGAATCAGTTTGTGAATCATTATTTGAAAGAAAAAAAAAAGTATTTTAGTACCATCAAACAAAATGCAGATGGTAACTTGAGACACTTAGAAAAGTGCAATTCAGTGAATATTATTAATATAAATGTTGAAGAGAATTAGGCTACAACAAGTTTGTTCATTCCTGAGGGGGACAAAAAATAAACCTAGAGAATTTAGCTCAATTTTGTTGTTTTTCTATGATGATAATTTATTTTTTATTCATGAAACCCTACTGTAAGTGTCCAAAAGTATTGTTAAGATGAGATGAAAACCCATGGTAAAAACAATGATCTACTTGTATGGGAAATCTTGCGTAGAAAATATTTAAATGGAAATTGGGGCAAGATGATGATGGAACTGGTCAGAATGTGAGAGTTTCGGAAAGAGTGAATGGCCATAAATACTGTCTGCATGAGTGGGTGTGTTCCAGTGGGTAAGTGAAAGTCTGTCTGAGGGGAAACTTGGGTTCAAGCACCTGGGGTTCTCCTCCAGAGGTGATTGCAACCCAGTACTGCCCTGAGATTGGAGCCCCCAGTGCACAGGATTATCTGCCATTTTCGGGCATGTCTTGAGAGGAAGCAGCAGAGAACAGCTACTCCTCAGTCCCTGGCACCTGGCCCACACCATCACCTGCAGCAGCAGGCTGGCCACCGAAGCCAGTGAGGAGATGCCAATCACTGTTAGAGACCTGTGTTGCCCCACTCAGCTCTGCCCAACTTCCATCCTGAACCAGAGTCTATCTACAGAACCCACTGGTATCAACGATCAGACTTGGAGAGAGAAAGATGCCACTACCCTGGCAAGTTGTAATAGGCACAGTCATATCTGATCTGAGTAGGAGACTTTATAGCAGCAGCAGCAGCAGCAGACAAGTCAGGTGAGTCTGGGTCTGATTCATCTTCCTGCCACAGCAGTCATTGGAGCATCTGACCCATGCTGAGAGCAACTCTATCAATCTGCTCTGAGATTGGAGGGAACAGGCTGGAGACAAAAGCCACTCCTTAACACGTGGCAGTCAAAAGCAGCAGCAGCCAAAAGCAGCAGCAGTGCTTGGGAAAATAATCTGAAGTTCCAGAAATGACTACAGAGAAAGTTTCTTTTGTTTTTGTTTTCTTTTTTTTCCTCTTTCTTTCTGTTTTAGTTTATGTTTTTGTACTTGCTTTATTTCTGTTATTCTAATGTTGTTGCTTTTTTTTTTTAGATTTTATGTTTGCATATGGGTATTTTTGAGGATGAGTTCATCAGCACAGTTTTTTTGTTCGTATGTTTTTTCCCCTCTTTGTTTGTTTCTTTGTTTATTATTTGGTGAACTTGTCTGTTTTCACTCTTTCTTTTAATTCTCTTCACTTTCCTTTCATCTTCTTCCTTCCTTTTTCCATTTTTTCTCCTTTTTTCCTATTTCTTCTGCCATTTTGCTTTCAGGGGGCAAACATATACCCTCACTGACAGGTGTTTGGGAACTGGGTTCTAGGGGGCCCAGACACCTGTAAGCATACACTGGGATCTGCAGATTGCTTCTGAATCATAGCTCCCTCAGAATCAAATCACAAAATTACAAAAAGCATAGCCTCTCCAACCCCCATTCAGCTTCAAAATTGAACAAATTCAGAGGATCTACTTAAGGAAGTTTAGGGCATTGAGCAAACAGATGTAAAAGCTATCCCTTCGTCACTGAACAACAAAATTAAAGACGGGGGACAAAAAGGGGAAGGAAAACCATCATGAATGAAAAAAAAAAGGAAGAATACAGGTCTCATAAAGACCCCTGGGAAGACAACAACAGAGAATGCAGACCTCAGAATTCAGCAATGAAGATCCCCCAGAATGACTGGTTTCATACCACAAACCCAGATATTAAGATATTAATAGAGAGAATAAATAGAAATGAGGAGAGACAGGAGGAAAGAATGAACTAGTTGATAACTGATATAATAGCAATAAAAAATACAGTGAATTAATAAATAACAAACTGATAAGCATGGAAAGCAGAATTAACCAAGCAGAAGAAAGAGTTTCAGAGCATGAGGACCAAAATATGGAACTAACCCAAACTGTTAAAAACATAGAAAGAAGCTTAAAAAGACAGAACAAAGTTTCTAAGAGATGAGTGATTACATCAAGGTGCCAAAACTAAGATTAATTGGAATCCCTGAGGCAGATAGAGAGACAGAGACCACTCTGGAACAACCATTCAATGAAATTATCCAAGAATACTTCCCTCACTTCATCAGAGATGTGACCATTCAAACACAAGAGATTCAGAGAACCCCTGCAAGACATCAAATGAGAAAACTAACTCCTAGACACCGAGTAATTTGCTTACACAAAGTAGGTACAAAAGGAAAAATCCTAGAGGCAGCAAGAGAGAAAAGTCATACTACCTACTGGGGAAGACCAATTAGAATAGCAGCAGACTTATCTACAGAAACACTTCAGACTAGAAGAGAATTTAGTCCAATCTTCAAAGTTCTCAAAGATAAACAATTTCAACCAAGAATTACCTGCACAGCTAAGCTAAATTTCATCAGCAATGGGGAATTAAAATCCTTCCCATATGCCATATCTAGATCACCTCTACAAGAAACACTTAAGAAAGTATTAAACATAAAAAAAAAAGAAAAAAAAAAAAAAGAATGACCACGTCCTTGCCAAAAATACAGGAAAAATGAAAAGGTCAACAAACAAATCGAAAAATAAACAGCAACAACAACAAACTCTATAAGAACCTCATAAAAGGAATAAACTCACACATCTCAATAATTAGTATGTATGTGAATGGACTAAATGCACCAATGGAAAGAAATAGAATGGCAAATTGGATAAAAAGTCAAGATGCAACAATACGCTGTCTCCAGGATACTCATCTCACCAGAAAGGACACTCACAGTCTCAAAGTAAGAGGATAGAAAACAAATTTTCAGGTGAATGGAACACAAAAGGAAGCATAAGCGGCAATCTTAATATTAAACAAGTAACACCCTTAAAGTTTTCAAAAATTTGAAAAGATACGGAAGGTCACTCCATATTGATCAAAGATTTAATCCATCAACAAGAAATATCCATCCTAAAAATATATGCACCAAACATAGGAGCTCAACTTTCATAATGTGTCCTCTAGGTAAACTAAAAAAGCAATATTGACTCTAACACTATCATATCAGGAGACTTAAATACCCCACTAACAACCCTGGACAGACCATAGAGAAAAAATTCAACAAGAAACAAGGAGATCTGGAACCTCAACTTGACACTTGACTAAATGGACTTAATAGATACCTACAGAACACTCCACCCAGCAATCATTGAATAATTATTCTACTCATCACCACATGAAATGTACTCTAAGATTGACCACATCCTTGGCCATAAAATGAGCATAAACACATTTCATGACATTGAAATACTGCCATGCACCTTCTCAGACCACAGTAGAATCAGGATAAATACCAACACCAACAAAGCTCCCCCAAATCCCAAAAAGACATGGACACTAAACAGCATGATGCTGAAAAACTGAGTCAACACAGAAATCAAAATAGAAATTAAAAGAGTCCTGAAAACAAATGAAAATAAGGAAACAACTTCCCATGAAAACAGTACTAAGAGGGAAATTCATATCTCTGTGAAAACACATGAAGAAAATGGAAAGATCACAAGTTAACAGTCTAACAAATCACCTAAGAAAGCTGGAAAAGCATGACCACAAAAACCCTAACTTCAGCAGAAGAATCAAGATCACCAAAATAAAAGGCCAAATATGGGACTTAGAAGACAAAAATATAATAGAAAATATCAATGAAATAAAAATCTGGTTCTTTGACTGGATAAACAGAATTGATGGACCCCCTAGCCAGACTGACCAATAGAAAGAGATAAAAAAAATAAATAAATAAACACAATCAGAAATGCTAAAGATCAAGTCACAACTGACCCCCCCCAATACAAAAGAGTATGAGATTACTATGTATATTTGTATGGAAATAAACTTGAAAATCTAAATGAAATGGAGGACTTTTTGACATCATACAGCCTAAATTGAGACCCTAAATAGACCAATAGCAGCCCAGGATATTGATTTTGTCATTCAAAAACTACCTACAAAAACAAAAAACAAAAGACAAAAAACGCCTGGACCAGATGGCTTTCCAGCAGAATTCTATAAAACATACAAGGAGGAGTTGATATCAATACTATTGAAAGTATTCCAGGCAATCGAGAAAGATAGAACTCTCCCCAAATCATTTCATAAAGCTAACATCATATTGATACTCAAGCATGGCAAAGATTTGATAAAGAAAGAGAACTAAAGACCAATATCCTTGATGAACATAGATTCTAAAATTCTCAACAAGATTCTAGCAAACCGGATCCAACAACACATCTAAAAAATCATCCACCATGACAAGTATGCTTCACCCCTGGGATGCAGGACCGGTTCAACATCCACAAGACCATAAGCATTATTAAATACATCAACACATGTAAAATTAAGAACCACGTGATTATATCATTAGATACAGAAAAAACTTTTGATAAAATCCAGCATCTCTTCTTGATAAAAACCCTTGAACACCTTGGCATAGATGGAACATAACTTAAAATAAGAGCCATCTAAGAGAAATCCACAGCCAACATACTGCTAAAGAGACAGAAATTGGAACCATTTCCCCTGTAACCAGTATAAAATAATTCTGCCCAGTCTCACCCTTCCTGTTCAACATAGTAGTGGAAATCCTAGCTAGAGAAATTAGACAAGAGAAGGAAATCAGGGGATATCCAAATACGAAAAGAGGAAGTTAAGTTATCCCTCTTTGCATGATCCTATATGTTGAAAACTTGAAAGAATCTGTCAAAAAACTCCTTGCGCCAATAAAGGACTTTGGCAAAGTCACAGGGTATCAAATCAATGTGTAATAGATAGTCACATTTCTATAAACAAACAGTAAACAAACAGAAGTCAAAATGAAAAGAACAATCATTCATAATAACTATAAAAAAAGTTATACCTTAGCATCTTCAAAGACCTTTACAATGAAAACTACAAAACACTGCTCAAAGAAATCAAAGATGATGCAAACAAATGGAAAAATAACCCATGCTCATAGATTAGAAGAATTAACATTGTTAAGAAATCGAATCTAATCAAGACAATCTACAGATTTAATACAATACCCTTTAAATTACCAGCATCATTCTTCTTGGACCTGGAAACAACAAGACAGAAATTCATATGGAAACATAAACAACCACAAATAGCCAAAACAATCCTTAGCAAAAGAAACAAAGCAGAAGGTATCACACTTCCAGGCTTTAAACTTTATTATAAGGCTGCAGTAATCAAAACGACCTGGTATTGGTACAAGAAGAGGCATATAGACGCATGGAATGGCATAGAGATTCTGGAAGCAAAACCTTAATTTCTCAACCAAGGTATCTTCAACAAAGTTTCCACCAACAACCACTGGGGAGAGGAGAACCAGTTCAGTAAATGGTGCTTGGAAAACTGGCTGACCACATGCAGATTATTAAAACAAGACCCCTACCTATCACCATACACAAAAATTAATTCTAAATTGATCAAAGACCTAAACATAAAACCTCAAACTATAAGAACTTTAGAAAACACAGGAGATGCCCTTATGGAAATTGGAACTAGTAACCAAATCCTGATCAAAACCCCAAGGGCCCATGCCATAAGAGATAAGATAGAAAAGCAGGACCTCATTAAACTGAAAAACTTCTGCAAAGAAACCATCAAGCAGTGGGAAGACAGCCCACAGACTGAGAAAAAATATTTGCCACCTGCATATCTGACAAAGACCTAACATCCAGGATCTACAAGGAACTCAAACATGCCAAAAAAATAAAACAAAAAAAAACCACAAACAAACAGTATGAATAAACACTTCTCAGAAGAAGACATATGAGCAGCCAATGGATACATGAAAAAATGCTCAGCCTCACTAACTATCAAATACATGCAAATTAAAACCACACTGAGATATCACCTAACTCCAGTCAGGATGTCCATCATCCCTTACTCAAAAACTGACAGATACTGGAAAGTATGTGGAGGAAAGGGAACACTTCTACACTGTTGGTGGGAGTGTAAACTAGTACAACCTTTGTAAAAAAGTTTGGTGATCCCTAAAACATCTAACATCAACCTTTCATACTACTTAGCAATCCCCCTTCTGGGAATATACCCAGAGGAACTCAAATCACTCTATAAAAAGTTATTTGCACATGCATGTTTATTGCAGCATTATTCATATTAGCAAAATCATGGAATCGATCACACTGCCCATCGAAAGAGGAATGGAATAAAATATGTGGTACATATACATGATGGAATATTACTCAGCCATAAAGAAGGACAAACTTTGTACTTTGTAGCAACTTGAATGGAATTAGAGTCTACAATACTGACCTATCACCGAAATAAATAATTGAGTACTACATATTCTCACTCATAAGCAAACTTTGAATGATTATCATTGGCAGTAGTGGGAAACTGCCTGGGTAGGGAGAGGTTGCACACCTCATCAACAAGTATATCTGTATAATATATATTTTATACCTAATCCTGAATTGTACCCCACATCCTTAAAATAAAAAAGAAAGTATTTAAATGGAATGTAACACTTTATTATTCCAGTGACTTAATATGGTTTTTGTACATGTCAAAGGCAGAACTAACCAATATTTATTTTGTGTCTAGGAAATATCTACTTTTTGTCAGAATTCTCCTTCGCTTTCACATTTTCTTTATCCTCATTCTTTCTCTCCTCTTTCTTTTCATCTCCATTTAAAAAAAATCTCTTTGGCCTCTTTTAATTAAAAAAAAATTAATCCCAATTTGGGTGGGGGAAGATGTATGTGAGTGAAATAGGAGTGTCTGGAAGCATAGGGCTTCAAAATTTTGACTATATCTTGTGTCAATCTTGTTCAACAAATTTAGAATTAAATAATAAGAAAGGAGAAAAACATGGTTGAAAATTAGATATAGACAGAGACACACTTCATCTCTTTCTCTCTCTTCCATCCATTGATTTGATTGTTTTTATTCTACTACTGACTTTTTGTGAAGGATTAGTTAATAGCAAACCTACACACAAGTTTGAGCCAAATAATCTGACTGTTGACTGTCATACTTAAGAAAAATTATTTCAGTGCATTTACCATCTAATACAATGGAATACATAGCAAGCTGGTCTGTCTTCCTTAATTAACCGATAAGGATGGTGAAATCCAAAGAGGTTATACATCTTGCCCAAACACAACGTTTCCTAGTGACATATCAAGAACTAAATCCCAGGTTTCCTATCATCCCTTGCCTGCACCCTGAAACACACAGCACTACTTTAAGGAAAAGCATGCCTTTTTATTATTTCTTATAATTAATGTCATATCAGCACCTTTAACACTCATTTAAAATGTTAAAATATACTTTAATTTTAATCTTAAATTTTCCATGGAGACTTCAAAATCACATTATCTGAGAACAGATACATATATACACACATACATACATATATAGAGATTTTTAAAGTTGAGAATCAAATGATTCTTAGATTTCTTGGTTATAAAACTGTAATTATCACCCTAGGGTGACAAAATAAAGTCATATTCTGGCTATTATTTTGATTTCACCATCTTTACTGGATTCCTTGCATCAAGATTCTTCTCCCTTGCATGTCACTCCTTACATTGGTGCTAGAATGATATTTTAATATCCAGTCTCAATTAGTTGTTTTCTATTATCCAGATGTCTTAAATGTGAGAACAAGGTTCTTCAAGACCTAACCTTTTAATTTTCTAAATTTAGTTACTATTCACTTTCCATTTGGTCCAGGGTTTTTTTGTTTTGTTTTGTTTTAGTTGAGATCTCTGTCACTCAGGCTGGAGCGTAGTGGCTTAATTAGAGCTCACTGCAGCCTCAACCTCCTGGACTCTGGCAATCCTTCTGCCTAAGCCTCCCAAGTAGATGGGACTACACGTGTATGCCATCATGCTTGGCTAGTTTTTTAAATATTTTTGTAGAGGTGAGATCTCTCTATGTTGCCTAGGCTGGTCTCGAACTCTGGGGCTCAAGCAATCCTTCTCGTCTCAGCCTCCTAAGGTGCTGGGATTACAGGCTTGAGACACCATGTCCGGTTTTAATACATATTTTTAAATACTGTGTTCCCTCTGCCAGAAGGGAAACATTTCACATTTCACATGTTGGAAAGTTTCCTTTCCTTTGACCTTCAGCTCCAATAGCAACCCTCTAGGAAGCGTTCCCAGTCCTTACCAAACTCAGCTAAAAACATCTTTTGCTCTGAGTTATGTGAACTCTATTATATCATATCTCTCCATCTCTATCTCTTTATCATCTTTCAATGTAATTTCCCCGTTCTGGTTAAAACATGAGAATATGTTGGGCAGGGAATATCTTTTATTCATCATTATACTGTCAGATACTACTACTTTATTTCCAGAAAACAGTAAACCGCCGTTTTATTTGTTGAAATTTGTATACATAATTATATTGTCAGTATTTATATCAAATCAGATATTCTGATGTTGAGCCTAAAACAATTTTTGAAATTGTGCCACCCAGAAATTTGCTTAATTTACTGAGACTATTTTATGAACGGTGCAGTATTTTACATGCATTTGGTTGAGTTATTCATGGACATTTAAACTTTGTATAAGAATACAATATATCCATTATCCCTTCTTTATTCTCACATTTGCCTCATATCCCTGAATGAGTCCCTTCAGCCCTGAGAAAAGCAAAGAAATATGCAAAGAAAATAAACAAAAAAATTTCCTAAATTTCAGAACTTTGTACCTTACCATTAAACCTGTCCTACTCTTTGTCATTGATTTTCTATAATCTCATCTCCTCATCTTTAATCACTGGCAAAGTCATCTAATCTTGACTACATCATAAACTCTGTGAAGGAAAAAATTATCAGTTTTACCCCAGCATACTGTTTGGTAGATGGTAGTTAAGAAATATTTGTTGAAATTTGAATGAGTTTATTTCATTTTATTTATTTATTTATTTATTTATTTATTCATTTGAGTTAGAGTCTCACTCCGTCGCCCAGACTGGAGTGCAGTGGCGGCTCCCGGCCACCGCAGCCTCGACCTGCTGGGCTCCGGCGATCCTTCCGCCTCAGCCTTCCAAGCTGGAACTACAGGCGCATGCTACCACGCCCAGCTAAT
>CAUYQG010147909.1:0-19440 GCA_963574415.1 Tarsius wallacei | reverse complement strand
CCTGGGCAACTTGGCGAGACCTCATCTCTACAATGAATCAAAAAATTAGCCGGGCGTGGTAGCGCGCGCCTGTAGTTCCGGCTACTTGGAAGTCTGAGGCGGAAGGATCACCTGAGCCCTGCAGGTCGGGGCTGCAGTGGCCATGAGTGTGCCACTGCACTCCAGCAGTGGGACAGAGTGAGACTCTTGACTCAAAAAAAAAGTGTGGTACCCAAACCTCAGGTCAAAGTGCAGTCAGTCTGCAAGATAGTTGTCAGTACTAGGAAAGACAACTGTTCAAGCTCTGTAGGCTAGAGAAGGCCGGGTCTTCTGGAGGTGTTTTCTCTTCCTTCCCATGCCGATCAGGGTCGCTTTCAGTCCATCCTCGAATGGACCAACTTGCATGTTTTGGTCCTGCTGCCTATGAAAGGAGTTTTGATCAATATATTTATTTTAACAGGATTATTTAACTAAAATGCTATACGCATTTGTATTTTTTACTAGGATTTTTCACCTGCAATTCACTTAAGATGGATTCCTGAAGTACTCATATACATTTTCATTTGGGGCAGTTTGAAATTCTCACCTCATCATTAGAGCAGACACTTGGAAATAATAGTTTAGAGTAAATTGTATTTTTACAGGTTAGATTATGAAATATGTTAAAAGAGTTGCGTGATAACTTTATAAATATGATTACCCTTCATTACTGATTTGTTTTTCTCCTTTCAAAAATAATATAATCTGGTAATAAAGTTTTTTCCCCCTTTCTATTTTAGTGGAGAAACAAGATTTAACAAGGAGAAAATACTTCAAGGTTGGTATAATCCGATTGTTATTTTAGCTCTCTCCCTGTGTTAATGAGATATGGGAGTTAATCAGATTTGGTGGGTAGGGTAGCCGGGGGCAGTGCTCTATTGTGAATTGGGATTACAGAATTAAAGCATCATAACCACAGAACTGTGATCAGAGCAGTTGGTAACCAAGAAGAGCAAATTCTCCAATGAACTGGCTGTAAGGAACGCTTCTCCAAGTGATTCTTTACGTATGGCTTCAGTGGCCCAGTCAGCTGATGAGAGAATTATGTCGGGTCTTGGTGTCTTAAAATATAACTGGATTTAAAATGACTTCACATTTGGAAGCATGAAGTTGTGAGTGGTATTTTTCTGCTAAGGTAATTATTTTAATTTTGAGTAGTAATAAAGAGGAAGTTTAAAAAGAGAACTCCTGTTTTCTCATGCGATTGTAACTCATTCTGAAGAGATTCTTTCTCCCTTGTTCTGTTAATTTGGACTCATCTTTTTTGGGGGGGGTCGTTTTTGTAGGACTCATCTTTTAATTGGCCTATGAGCCAGCTAGTCTGGCTTTTAAAGAATATCTTGGGTGAACTTTCAACTAGACACACTAAGAGTATTTAGTTTTATTTTGTTGGTTAGAGACTTCTGGGGTTTACAGAAACTGATTTTTACACCTGGTGTGCCTGACTCCCTTTTCTGAGACTAACTGGTCTGGTGCTTAAATGAACCCTTATTTTCTGATGACATGTCGCCCCACAAGTTGCCCTTTGGACTGAAACCCCTCACCTCCTACCTTTGAATGTATTGTTCGTTTGTCTTATTTCATAAGAAACAGAGTGGAACATGTATAAAAAATTTTTATGTTGACACTTTTTTAGGCTTGTTTTGTGTTCCTTTTATTTTTTTCAAGTCATAGTCTCACTCTGTCGCCCAGGCTGGAGTGCAGTGGCACATTCACGGTCACCGCAGCCTGGACCTGCTGGGCTCAGGCGATCTTTCCACCTCAGCCTTTCAAGTAGCTAGAGCCACAGGCGTGGACCACCACACCTGCCTAATTTTTAAATTTTATTGTAGAGACGAGGTCTCGCCAAGTTGCCCAGGCTGGCCTCAAACCCCTGGGCTCAGGCAATCCTCTCACCTCCGCCTCCCACAGTGCTGGGATGACAGGCTGAGCCACTGAACCTGGCCTGTTTCTCTTTATTCTGGTTTTTGATATGTTTGGATTTTTTTCCTTGTGTTCTTCCCTCTTCTAGTCTTCTTTGTTCCTCTTACTTGCTTTTACTTCTTGTGTGTTTGTTTTCTTATTCACTCTTTCCTTCCCTACTGGTTTTGAAGTGATACACCATTTCTATTCTTTTTTTTTTTGAGTTGGAGTCTCACTCTGTCGTCCAGGCTGGAGTGCACTGGCTCGCTGCTCACAACCACCGCAGCCTCCACCTGCTTGGCCCAGGTGATCCTTCTGCCTCACCCTTCCAAGGAGCTGGAACCACAGGCATGTGCCATCACAGACGGCTAATTTTTTTTTTTTTTTTTTTTTTTTGAGTTGGAGTCTCACTCCGTCGCCCAGACTGGAGTGCGGTGGCTGCTCCCGGCCACCGCAGCCTCGACCTGCTGGGCTCCGGTGTTCCTTCCGCCTCAGCCTTCCGAGTAGCTGGAACTACAGGCGTGCACTACGACGCCCGGCTAATTTTTTGATTTATTGTAGAGATGAGGTCTCGCCAAGTTGCCTGGGCAGGTCTCGAACCCTCGGGTTCAGAATTTTTTTGATTTATTGGAGAGACAAGGTCTCGCCATGTTGCCCAGGCTGGTCTCAAACTCGTGGGCTCAGGCAATCCTCTGGCCTCTGCCTCCCAAAGTGCTGGAATTATAGGATTGAGCCACCGCACCCAGCATTTCTACTCTTTTAATGACTCCCTTTCAATTTTTGTCATTCATGCCTGTTTTAGTTTGGGCTGCTAGAACAAATTATCATAGCTTGGGTGGCTTAAACTACACACATTTATTTCTCACAGTTCTAGAGTTTGGGAAGTTTAACATCAGGTGCCAGCAGATCTGATGTCTGGTGAGCGTCTGCTTCATGGTTTGCAGATAGCATCTTTTTTTTTTTTTGAGTTGAGGTCTCACTCTGTCACCCAGGCTGGAGTGCAGTGGCATGCTCACAGTCACCGCAGCCTCGACCTGCTGGGCTCAGGTAATCCTTCTACCTCAGCCTTCCAAGTAGCTGGAACTATAGGCGTGCACTACCATGCCCAGCTAATTTTTTTTTTTTTGAGTCAGAGTCTCACTCTGACGCCCAGGCTGGAGTGCAGTGGCACACTCACAGCCACTGCAGCCTCGACCTGCCGAGTTCAGTTAATCCTTCTGCGTCAGCTTTCCAAGTAGCTGGAACTACAGGCGTGCGCCACCATGCCCAGCTAATTTTTCTTGATTTATTATAGAGACGAGGTCTCACCAAGTTGCCCAGGCTGGTCTCAAACCCCTGGGCTCAGGCAATCCTCTCACCTCAGCCTCCCAAAGTGCTGGGATTATAGGGGTAAGCCACCACACCCAGCCAAATTCTTACGATTTATTGTAGAGATGAGATCTCACCATGTTGCTCAGGCTGGTCTCGAACCCATGGACTCAGGCAATCCTCTCGCTTCCGCCTCCCAAAGTGGTGGAATTGCGGGCGTGAACCACTGCACCTGGCTTCTTCTTCCTCATCAACATCATCATCATCTTGGTGCTTTATTCCAAAGTACATTTTTTGAAAGGCCCTCTAGTGTAACATCGATCGACTGCTGGTGAAGATAGTTTCAGTCAGTACACAATTCTAGATTGATGATTCTCTCGGCACTTAGAAGTTATCGTTCTGCTGTCTTTTGGGTTCCATTTTTTTCTCTTAAGTCTCTACCAGCCCATTGGTGGTGTGGTAGGTCATCTGTTTTCCTCTTTAACTGCCTTTAAAGTTTTCTCTTTGATTTTAGTATTCTTATTTCCCTCAATATATCGAGGAGGGATTTTTAAAAATTATCCTACTTGATATACGTTGTACTTTTTTTGTCGTAGATTTATGTCTTACCTCGTTTCTGGAATATTCTCAGCCATTAGCTATTCTAATTTCCCTTCATCTTTTCTCTTCTCCTACAGTTCTAGTTAGATGCGAGGTGTAGACTGAATGTTTGTGTCTTTCCAAAATTTATATATTGAAAACCTAACCACCCAATATGGTGATATTAGGAGGTGGAGTCTTTGGGAGGTCATTAGGTCATGAGGGTGTAGCCCTCTCTTGTTGGCATGTGAGCCTACAAGAAGAAGTCAGCATTCTGTAACCTGGAAGAGGGATCCCACCAGACCCCAGCCATGCTGATGCCCTGACCTTGAACTTCCAGCTTCCAAAACCAACAAATAAGTATCTGTTATTTATAAGCTATGCTTCCATGGCACTTTGTTATAGCAACCAAAGCAATGCCTGTTAATTCTTCTTTCATTTGTATCTTTAAGCATCTGAGATATGTTCTATTGCCTTGTATCCACGCTGCATTCTGGGTAATATCTTCAACCCTGTCTTTATTAAGCCTCCATTAACTTAAACTCTCTTTATCCATTGGGGGATTCTCCCCTCTGCCTCGCTCCGAGAAGTAATATCTTTTGTTATTAAAAAACCTATTTGGGTTTTTTAGAAAGCTGATTGATTTTGATGCTTTTTAAAAAAATTATTTATTTTTATTTTGATGCTTTCTATTGATCACTTATTTTCATGATTCTTTGTTTTATTTTTTTGTGTAGTAACATCACTCTGTCCAGGCTGGAGTGCAGTGGCACGCTCATGACCACCATAGCCTCGACCTGTTGAGTTCAGGTGATCCTTCTGCCTCAGCCTTCCAAGTAGCTGGAATCACAGGCACATGCCACCACACCCAGCTAATTTTGTGATTTCTTTTAGAGACGAGGTCTCAACAAGTTGCCCAGGCTGGTCTTGAACCCCTGGCCTCAGGCAATCCTCTTGCTTCCGCCTCCCAAGTGCTGGGATTACAGGAGTGAGCCACTGTGCCCAACCTCTTTCTTTAAGTTTTAATCTTAGTTTTTTTATAGTTTGCATTTGCTGATTTCAATGCCTGACGTCTTAATGGTTCTATACCTGTTATTTGTTGTTTTTACTGTCCTTCATTTATGGTAGATTATTTCTTGTGTGTTGCTCTAAATTAGTGAAACACTTGTTAGCCTTTATTGAGAATGATTGGCTCTGAAGATTTGCGTTTGGTGCTACCACTGGCCTGAGACTTCCCCGGCCGCCTACAGGAGCCCTTGCTTCCAAGAACCTTGAGTCAGTTCTTCCACCTTGCCGTTCCATGCCGGAGGTGCCTCCCCAAACCTTCCAGCTTCTGCTGATGTCACAGCAACTCCGTTTCTCTCATGTCAGCAACCACATCTCAGCTCAGGGTGTTTTGGTTGCTTTGTTCTGCTCCTTGGAGATTTTCCTTATGTTATGTGATCCCAGCAATGCGCTATATAAACGTGTGTGCTCACACATGGGCACACACACATGCACACACACAGCTCTTTTGTAGCATGAGGCCCCTTCAGAATGTCTAATCAGCTCTTCTCCTGGAAATAGAAGCTCAACTGCATTTGCTAAATGAAGAATGAAAAGAAAGGGAAGGCGGGAGGGAGGAAGGAAGAAAAGTAATACCATTATGATACTGAACATTTGGCCTACACGGGGACAAAGAGGGAAAAACTCTTAGGTGACAATCCTACCACCCTGACGTAGCATCTGTAAGGTCAGAGCCAGAATTTATAAAATGCATAATATTTCAGGCTCGGTGACTCAGCCTATAATCCCAGCACTTTGGGAGGCTGAGGTGAGTGGATTGCCTGAGCCCGCGGGTTCGAGACCTGCCCGGGCAACTTGGCGAGACCTCTCCTCTACAATAAATAAAAAAAAATTAGCCGGGCGTGGTAGCGGGTGCCTGTAGTTCCAGCTACTTGGAGGGCTGAGGCAGAAGGATCACCAGAGCCCAGCAGGGCGAGGCTGCGGTGGCCGGGAGTGTGCCACTGCACTCCAGTCGGGGCAACGGAGTGAGACTCCAACTCCAGAAAAAAAAGCACAATAACGAGAAGAGCAAACACAAAAGAGGGAAAAGCTAAGACATTTGTATTCTTATCATTACTTAATTCCCATTAGGTAAACTTTGTTTTGGGAAACATTTGAATACTTAAGCCTTTGCAGGCTTATAGCTTACTTTTTTTTTTTTGAGTCAGTCTCACTCTATCGCCCAGACTAGAGTGTGGTGGCACTCTTATGGCTCAATGCAACCTTGCCTTCCTAAGCTCAGGGGATCCTTCTACCTCAGTCTCCTTAGTAGCTGAGACTACAGGCACATGCCACCATGCCCAGCTAATTTTTTGATTTTTTTTTTTAGGAGACAAGGTCTTGCTATGTTGCCCAGGCTCACCTTGAACTCCTAGTCTCAAGCAGTTCTCCCACCTTGGCCTCTCAAAATGCTGGGATTACAGGCATGAGCCACCGTGCCTGACCTCTAGGTTACTTTTGCTTGCTGTTAGTGCTACAGAAAGTTATATGGAAAAGCACTTAAGGGAATCTCTCATTGAAATATAGGTAGACACAACTTAGGTTACCTCCTACATGTGATTTAATTTGCACCCCCATATATATTTTTCTGAATCTTATTTTTCCTCCTTTTAATATGCCACAGGACAGGGAGTAGATGAGCCTCTTTCAGAAACTGGATTTAAACAAGCAGCTGCTGCTGGTCTGTTTCTGACTAACGTGAAGTTCACTCATGCGTTCTGCAGTGACCTCACGAGGACAGCGCAGGTAAGTTGAGCGTCCAGGTCAGAAGTCCCAACAATTGTATCATCTTGAAAAATCTACTACCAGAGTCTGTGGGAAAGTACATCACACAGAGACATCATCCCCCACAGAGCTTATTCTTTTCACTTTACTATGTACATGTTAAAAAGTAATTTTAAATTGGAGTATTTAGGGAAAAGATGTCTAACAAGGATACAAATAAGGTATCATGAAGCCGGGCGCGGTGGCTAAAGCCTGGTATCCCAGCACTTTGGGAGGCGGAGGCAAGAGGATTGCCTGAGCTCAGGGGTTCGAGACCAATCTGAACAACATTGCCAGACCTTGTCTGTACGATAAACCAAAATATTAGCCAGGCATGGTGGCACCTGCCTGTGGTTCCAGCTACTTGGAAGGTTGAGGTGGAAGGAGCACCCGAGCCTAGTAGGTTGAGGCTGTGGTGGCCTTGAGCATACCGCTGCACTCCAGCCTGGGTGACAGAGTGAGACTCTGACTTAAAAAAAAAAAGTATCATGAGAGCAAGTCAGCAGAAACAGTAGACAGGAAAAATTAACCCACAGTGACATCAGATGTTAGTATTACCAGATAGAGTAAAAAAACCACTACATGGCTGGGCACAGTAGCTCATGCCTGTAACCCCAACACTTTGGGAGGCCAAAGCAGGAGGATTGCTTGAGTCCCCAAGTTCAAGACCAGCCTGGGCAACATAGCGACGTCTTTTCTCTGCAAAAAAATCAAGAAATTAACTGGGTGTAGTAGCACATGCCTGTAGTCCCAACTGTTCAAGAGGCTTAGGAGGAAGGATCACCTGAGCCCAGGAGGTCATGATCATGCCACTGCATTCCAGCCTAGGCAACATGATAAGACCCTGACTCAACAAAACAAAAACTACTGTTACTATAAAGAAATAAAAGACATGCTGAATATATCTTTAAGGAACAAATTACTATAAAAATGACCTCAGAGACTTAAAAAAGAACCAAATCAACTTTTAAAAATTTAGTGGAAGCAGATTTTGTTTGACCAACTGTAATAGTGAGGCTAAACTAACCTTAGAGGAAAATAATGAGGAGAGAAATAGAAGATATAAAATAAAGTTTTTTAAAAAAACTAAATTGGGCTCAGTGGTTCAACCTGTAATCCCAGCACTTTGGGAGGCCAAGGTGAGTGGATTGCCTGAGTCTGCGGGTTCGAGACCCACCTAGGCAACTTGACAAGACCTCGCCTCTACAGTAAATCAAAAAAGTTAGCCAGATGTGGTAGTGCATACCTGTAGTTCTGGCTACTTGGAAGACTGAGGCTGAAGGATCGCCGGAGCCCAGCAGGTTGAGGCTGTGGTGGCCGGGAGCATGCCACTGCACTCCAGTCTGGGCGACAGAGTGAGACTCCCACTCAAAAAAAAAAAAAGAACTAAATTGATCTAAAGATGAAAAATACAATGTTTTGAAATGAAAATTTCACAAGATAGCATTAACAGCAGAGTAGACACCGTAGAAGACAAGGTTAGAGAATAGAAAGACACAGAGACAGAACATTCTAAAATGAACTGTGGAAAGAAAAGGGATTAAAATGGGAGAATGAACAGGGACTCAGTAACATATGGAACATTATTAAGCAATAAAATGGGGAAGTGAAGGTGGGAGTGAGTATGGAGATTAAAAAATACATGTTGAAGAAATGACCGAAACATTTCCAAATTGATGACCAGTGAAAAACTTTTAAAAATTAAGGTGAAAATAGCTATTTTATGCTTAGGTGAAAGGTGACATTGAGAATTTCAGTGGAGAACTGTAAACCATAAACTGTGAACAAGAATCAAGTGACAATTCTAGAACTGAAAATATAATTGAAATTAAGATGCAGTGAATGGGTTTAACAGCATGAGACACATTCTAATGGAGAATTAAGGAACTGAATAGGAGTTAGTAAACTTTTTCTGTAGAGCCAGGTGATAAACATTTTAGGTTTTATGGTCTGTGTTGTCTCTGTGACAGCTGTTCAAATCTGTTGTTGTAGCACAAAAGCAGCCACAGTCAATGTTCATTTGAATGATGTGACTGGGTTCTCAGAAGACACTTTTGTTTTTTATCTTTTGACTTTGTTTTCTGACTTATTTATTTATTTTAGAATCGGGAGTACATGTGAGGATTTGTTGCATAAGTATGTTGTGTGACAGCGAGGCTTGGCCTTCTGACGAGCCCGCCCCCCCCCCAGTGGTGAGCGTGGTACCCAGTGGGTGGTTTTATATCCCTTATGCCTCCTCCGTTTCTCCATCAGCAATGCCCAGTATGCTGTGTCCATCCTTGTGCCCGTATGTGCTCAGTGTTTAATTCCCACTTATGAGGAAGAACATGCGGTATTTAGTTTTTCGTTTCTGTGACATTTTATTTAGCATGGTGATCTCTAGCTGTACCCTTGTTGCTGCAAACCTATGATTTTGTTCTTTTTTTTATGGCTGTGTACTATTCCATAGTACATATTGACCACATTTTCTTTATCCAGTCTACCTTTGATGGGCACCTAGGTTGATTCCATGTTTTGGCGACTGTGAATAATGCTGCAATAAACATACAAGTGCAGGTGTCTTTTTGGTAGAATGACTTATGCTCCTTTGGGTATATTCCCGTAAGTGAGATTGCTAGGTACAGTGGTAACCCCACTTTTAGCTTGTTGAGAAGCCTCCAAACTGCTTTTCACAGGGTTTGTTCCTAGCAACAGTGTATGAGCATTCCCTTTTCTCTGCAGCCTCGCCAACAGCTGTTGTTTTTTTGAGTTTTTAATAATAGCCATCCTTGTCAGTGTTAGATGGCATTTCATTGTAGTTTTCATTTGCATTTTTCTGATGATAACTGATGCTGAACATCTTTTCATATGTTTGCTGGTTGCTTGTATGTCTTCCTTTAAGAAGTGTCTGTTCATGTCGTTTGCCCGCTTAATGGGGTTATGTGTTTTGTTTTTGTTTTTGTTTTTTTCCCATCAATTCATTTGAGTTCCTTGTAGATCCTGGATATTAGGCCTTTGTAAATATTTTCTTCCATGCTGTGGGTTATCTTTTTCTTGATGGTTCTTTTGCTATGAAGAAGCTTTTTAGCTTGATAAGATCCCACCTGTCAATTTTTATTTTTGCTTCATTTGCTTTTGAGGCCTTGGCCATTAGTTCATTGCCAAGGCTGATATCCAGAAGAGAAAATACTTTACTTACAAAAGCAGATGATTGGGATTTTGCTGACCTCTGAACTAAAAGATAGATGACCAGAAAATACCAAAATCAGGCATGAAGAAACAAAAGGCTGAGCAGGACGGAAGAGATGCAACTTTTGCAAAAGA
This sequence comes from Tarsius wallacei, assembly GCA_963574415.1. NCBI lineage: Eukaryota > Metazoa > Chordata > Mammalia > Primates > Tarsiidae > Tarsius > Tarsius wallacei. Next base: position 9,522 of record CAUYQG010147909.1, on the reverse strand, counting down.
TGATTATTTGTAGTTTTTTTGTTTGTTTGTTTGTTTTTTGTTTTTTGAGTTGGAGTCTCACTCTGTCGCCCAGACTGGAGTGCAGTGGCCGCTTCCGACCACTGCAGCCTCGACCTGCTGGGCTCCGGCGATCCTTCCGCCTCAGCCTTCCAAGTAACTGGAACTCCAGGCACACGCTACCACACCCGATTAGTTTTTTGATTTATTGTAGAGATGAGGTCTCGCCAAGTTGCCCAGGTGGGTCTCGAACCCGTGGGCTCAGGCAATCCACTCACCTCAGCCTCCCAGGGGATTACAGGCTGAGCCACTGAGTCCAGCTTGTAGTTCTTTTTCATTCACTAAGATGACATGTATTACTTCGATGTTTCAGCCAGAATGGTGATTATTTTTATAAGGAAAGAAACAGTTGCCTTTTGTTTTTCAGACCATGCATGGAATTTTGGAGAAAAGCAAATTGTGCAAAGATATGACAATAACATATGATTCAAGGCTTCGAGAAAGGGTAAGTAACTTATTTACATATTGTTCTTTGCCATCAGTTATCAGTAAGCCACCACCATTTGTCACGTGGCTAAAAGCTAAACTAAATGCATTCCTGCTAGGGGTTTGGAATCAGCAAGTTTTTTTGTGTTTTGTTTTTTGTTTTTTTTTTTGAGTTGGCGTCTCACTCTGTCACCCAGGATGGAGTGCAGTGGCACGCAGCTCAAGGCCACCGCAGCCTCGACCTGCTGGGCTCAGGTGATCCTTCCGCCTCAGCCTTCCTCAGCCTTCCAGGTAGCTGGAACTACAGTCATGCGCAACCGCTCCTGACTAATTTTTTGATTTACTGTAGAGGTGAGGTCTCACCAATTTGCCCGGGCTGGTCCTGAACCCGTGGGCTTAGGCAATCCTCTCACCTAGGCCTCCCAAAGTGCTGGGATTGTAGGCATGAGCCACTGCACCTGGCAAGCAAGTGTATTTTAAGAATCTACCATGTGACAGTCACTGTTACATACTCTCATATATACCATCTTATTTAGTTGCCAAAGTTAAATGAGATTAGCATCTTAAAGTATAAAAGAAGCCCTTTCCCCAGCTGCTGCCAAGGTACTCGGTCCTTTCGAGGAATCTAAGGCCGCGTTGGGGTGAGGCCCTCACTTCATCCGGCAACTAGCACCCAGCTGGGCAACTCCAGCCCCCACTCACCATGCCAAGGCCTCCGTGTCCACGTTTGCCTACATCTCTCTACTCAGCCCTCACCCAGCATGACACCGAGGTGACTGTCACGGAGGAGAAGATCAACACCCTCATTAAAGCCACCAGTGGGACCGTGAAGCCTTTCTGGCCTGGCTTGTTTGCAGAGGCCCTAGCCCATCAATGCTGGGAGTCTCGTCTGCTCTGCGGGGGCTGGCAGCCTGCAGCTGCAGCTGGGGCCGTCCCAGCCAGGGATCCTGCCCTTACTGCCGCTGCTGCCCCCGCCGAGAAGACAGCAGAAGCAAAGAAGGAAGAATCTGAGAAGTCTGGTGACGACATGAGCTTTGGGCTGTTTGACTAAACCGTTTACAATATGTTCAGTAGACAGCTGAATGCTACCAAAAAAAAGTATAAAAGAAAGTATGTTCTTAAGAACTTAACACAGTACAGCAGAGCTTAAAGTAAAAGGGAAAATGTGGATATTGCATAATTTATGTCACCCAACTGCTGATGGACATCTAGGTTGTGACTGATGTCAATAATGTTAAAATAAGCCAAGCTCAGTGGCTCAGCCTGTAATCCCGCGCCTTGGGAGGCTGGGGTGGGTGGATTGCCTGAGCCCGCAGGTTCGAGACCCGCCTGGGCAACTTGGCGAGACTTCATCTCTACAATAAATCAAAAAAATTAGCCGGGTGTGGTAGCGTGCACCTGTAGTTTCAGCTACTTGGAAGGCGGAGGCGGAAGGATCGCTGGAGCCCAGCAGGTCGAGGCTGCGGTGGCCGGGAGCGGCCACTGCACTCCAGTCTGGGCGACAGAGTGAGACTCCAACTCAAAATAATAATAATAATAATAATAATAATAATAATGTTAAATAAGCACCCGAAACTTCCTAGTTGGTTCTTTGTAGACGTAACCAATACATTTCTAGAAATTGACATCATTAAGTGTGCACATTTTTTTTTTTTTTATTTTTGAGTTGGAGTCTTACTCTGTCGCCCTGGCTAGAGTGCAGTGGCACACTCCCGGCCACCACAGCCTCGACCTGCTGGGCTCAGGCGATCCTTCCACCTCAACCTTCCAAGTAGCTGAAACTACAGGTGCATGCCACCATGCCTGGCTATTTTTGAAAAATTCATTGTAGAGATGAGGCCTCACCAAGTTGCCCAGGCTGGTCTTGAACCTGTGGGCTCAAGCAAACTTCTCGCCTCCACCTCCAGTGCTGGGATTACAGGTGTGAGCCTTGCATGTTACCCTCTAGCCCCGGAATCTGTGCAGATGCCTGCATTTGTCCAATAAAGCCCCATCATCTACTTAAGATAGTTTGAGTATGTTATACCATCCAGCCCATTCAGACATAGTATACAACTCAAGATTTTAACTGTATTTTCTAGGGTTCATGGCCCTCTAAATATATTCCCTTGATCGGGGAGATAAAATAAGTGAGGGAAACCCAAGCTTAATCCTGGGATGGTTGTTCCAAATTTGCCAAAACATGCACTTAACTGTTTTATCGCACACTTATTTGAGGCTCTTTTATCTGTTGGACCATTGCAGAAATACGGGGTTGCCGAAGGCAAAGCGCTGAGTGAGCTGAGGGCCATGGCCAAGGCCGCTGGGGAGGAATGCCCAGCCTTCACACCTCCTGGAGGAGAGACACTAGCACAGGTGTGTATTCCCGCCAGCGTCAGATCGGCTAAGGTGGGACGCGTTTCGTAAACTAGATGTTCCTAAATTTTAGCTCGGCAGTTTGAAAGTTGTTTGCTTGGTTTATAAACCAACTCTTGTACTTACAATTTCTCTTTTCCTTTTCCTTTTTTTTTTTTGAGTCTGAGTCTTACTTTGTCGTACAGGCTGGAGTGCAATGGCGTGCTCACGGCCACCGCTACCTCAACCTGCTGGACTCAAGCGATCCTTCCACCTCAGCCTTCCAAGTAGCTGGAGCCACAGGCACATGCCACCATGTCCGGCTAATTTTTTTTTTTAATTGGAGTCTCACTCGGCCGCCCAGGCTGGAATGCAGTGGCACGTTCACGGCCATTGCAGCCTCGACCTGCTGGACTAAGGCGGTCCTCTCACCTCGGACTCCCAAAGTGCTGGGATTACAGGTGTGAGCTACCGCACCCGGCAGCCCATTTTAAGTTATCCTACCTTTCTCATTTACTGTGAAGTTGGCCATCATTACTGATAGTGGACTTAAGGAAATGTGTTGTTAGGCGGTACTTCTAAGAAAGACCTTTGAATTTGGAGCAGTGGGCGTTAGCGGGGTGGTGGGGCTCATGGCAGGGATAGGCAGGTCACCTGAGAGGTGAAATAATTCAAAACGTGGAATCTTCAAGCCCTGATGCCTCTCCAGTGCTGTTGGTGACATCATCCCTGGCTTGCATTCCTTTGACATGTTCTTCTTTTAATTGCATTATTGGCGGTTCCCCCCCCATTCTTTATATTTTTCTTGAAAAGACTTTTATTACTTGAATAAGGAAAGGGTTTGCTTCTGGTGTTCCAGCTGTACTGAATTGCCAGGTAAGTTTCCTGGTTAGACTGTTTTGTGGGCTTCTGTTTACTTGTCGATTTCTCTAACTAGGCTGTGAGTGCTTCAAAGCCAGGAATTAGGAATGCATCGTACTCTTCTTTGTCCCTGTGTGATTCCATAGTTCCGGAAATATGGTGGGCACTTTCTTATGTCTGTGGAACTCCTGAATGAAAGAATAGAAATACACATGAAGATTCATTTGCTTATGGAGTACTTATGTTGTTAATATTAGAAAAAAATCCAGTCAGTTATGCTTTATGTTTATTTATTAATGTAATCATTCGTGTCACTGTATCTCACCTTTTATGTCTTTCTTCACAGGTGAAAATGCGTGGAAAGGAATTTTTTGAATTTCTTTGTCAACTAATCCTGAAAGAAGCAGGTCAAAAAGAACCGTTTTCCCAAGGAGCTCCAAGCAACGCTCTGGAAACTTCATTGGCAGAGATATTTCCTTTAGGAAAAAACCGTGACTCCGAATTGAATTCAGACAGCGGTGTTCCAGGGTTAGCAGCCAGCGTCTTGGTTGTGAGTCACGGCGCTTACATGAGAAGCCTGTTTGGTTATTTTCTGACTGACCTTAAGTGTTCCTTACCAGCAACTCTGAGCAAATCAGAACTCATGTCAGTCAGTCCCAACACAGGGATGAGTCTCTTTATCATACACTTAGAGGAAGGAGGAGAAGTTAAACCAACAATCCAGTGTGTTTGTATGAACCTACAGGATCATCTAAGTGGAGTGACTGAAACTCACTAAATTTAAATCTACGTCAAAATCTAACAATTTTGAGCCTCTGAAAGGAGTGCCTTTGACTTTATGTACTCCTGTCCTTCGTAATGCTGATTTGGAAACAGTTAAAAGCAGATTATAAAACTCCAGTGGAATCCTAGCCACATGAAACTTTAATGGAAAACCATTGGAACTGACTTATTTTGACTGCTTACAGCTGATGTTTTCCAGAGCAGTTTTACCATGCTACTCAGTATATTTCTGGATTGTAAATGGATGGAGGAACTCTGTTGCAAATTGGGCGGTTAATGACCTTGTAATGTTTTTTTGGTTCCTTTTTATATATTATTTTTCTTTAATGTCTGAAAATCTAGCCTATTTTATGGACTCTTGGTAAGTAAGATACTGTATGTTTTTTACTATCTAGCTCATCCCGTGCTTGGGAGAAAAGCTGTAATTCTCACTACATATTTTTGTTTGTTTTGAGTTGGAGTCTCACTCTGTCACCCAGGCTGGAGTGCAGTGGCACGCTTATGGCCACTGCAGCCTTGATCTGCTGGGCTCAGGCGATCCTTCCACCTCCACCTTCCAAGTAGCTGGAACCACAGGCACGCACCACTACGCCCAGCTAATTTTTTGATTTATTGTAGAGATGAGGTCTCACCAAGTTGCCCAGGCTGGTCTCGAATCCCTGGGCTCAGGTAATCCTCTCACCTCGGCCTCCCAAAGTGCTGGGATTATAGGCGTGAGTCACTGCGCTCGGCCCCCACTGCATAATTATAGTGGCTATGTGTTATATTTTAAAAGTCTTTTAAATGAAAAATCCTCACCATCATAAGTTCATGCAAAGTAAAATAACACTAAAATGTTTTACATGTAAATCAACTGTTGAAATGTTTTTCATTCTTGAGAACTCAAAATGTGGATGAATGTACATTATGATTGCAGAATGGTTTGGGAGGGAAGAAGTGAAAACATCGTTTGATTTAAAAACATTAAAGAAGGAATCTCTGAGCAGAAGATACAAGGACAACATTTTCTTAACAATACCTTGCAAAGGCAAGTCAGTGGAAACCAGAAAAGCCACACACACACAAAAAGTTTGACTGGGAGAATGAAGAAAAATATTCACTTGCGCTTATCTAACCTGTAAGCTGAAGAATTTCTAGTTTGAAGAAGGTTCTAAAATTAAACAGTTAATAGTATACGGCATAGTAACTAGTAACCCCGGAATAAAAGATGGAGTTTCCTTGCAATGAATGGTGCTCTGATAGCCACAACTGTGGTTATTTTTGTGGGAGGTACAGGTGAGGTTGCCGCTTCTTTCCACCAGATGGCACTGGAGAAAAGGGATTTTGATTAACTTAATTTTGAGCCTAAGATTGCTCCTTCAGAAATCCTTGTCTAAATGAAACAAAGTGTTTTACACATAGTTTGCTTCTAAGTCACCACGTCAATGAGTGCTGTGAGTCTCAACCTGCAGGAGGATTAATACTAAAGTTCTCAGTTAAGGTTAAAATCACAGAGTCAAAATTTACATCATGTAATTTACGTCATAAAATTTGAGCGTCACGTAATTCCTAAACAGCTCAGTGTTACGCTGTTCTTGTTATGTCTAGCACTGGCGGTTTTTCTACCAGTACTGGAACAGGGCGCGTATTTGCCAGCAGAGGAAGGATACTATAAATACTTGGAAAATAACCAAAAAGAGCAAACAATATTTACATTCCCACTGTAGAGAAGTAATCTCTTCAATTTTTTTTTTTTAAAGAAACAAAACATAAGATGCAGGTAGGGTTCTCTTTAACCAGTTCTTGCTGTCCTATCTTCCTCCAGAGGCAACCACTGCAGTGAGTCTGCGTGCATGTTCATCATTTCTTAACATTTTCACCTAGTGTGTGTAGAGAAATTGCATTGTTTGAGTGCTTTAAAAATGTACATAAATATCAGTTGGCTAAATGTATTTTTTTGCTTATGTCTTGGGGCACCATGTTGATATGTATAGATCTAGTTAATTACAACCACCGTATTCTGTTGAATGCATATAGCACATTTTGCTTATTCTTCTATTAGTGGGCATTTAGGTATAGTCAGTATTTTCTTATTGAAATAGCGCTGCAGGGAACGGTCTTTTGCATCACTCCTTGTGCTGTGTCAAAAATGTGTACTTCCAAAAGGCTCTACAAATTTTCAATCCCACAAGCATTCAAATTTCCTGTTTTTCGTATCTTTGTCAACAGTTGTTACTGTCTGACTTGTTTTTGCTAATCTGATGAGTAAAAAATACCATCTCATTATTTTAGTAGGCTTTTCTGTGATTGCTAATGAGTCTAGGCATTGTGTGTGTGTGTGTGTGTGTGTGTGTGTGTGTGTGTATTTACAATTCTGACTTCCTTATACTGATGAGTCACTTATATATTCATTGGCCGGTTTTCTGTTGGGCTGTTTGGGTTTTTTCTTAGTAAGTTGCAAGAGTAATTTGACTGTTCTGGATACTAGTCCTCCCTCTGTTACAGACATTGCAAATATCTCCCAGGTTGTTATTAGTCTTTTAGCTCTGTTTATGATGCTATTTTGTATGTGTTTTTAATTTAAAGACAAACTAACATATTTTGTCCATTTTTTTTTCGAGTCAGAGTCTCACTCTGTCGCCCAGGCTGAAGTGCAGTAACATATTCACAGCCACGGCAGCCTCGAACTGCTGGGCTCAGATGATCCTTCTGCCTCAGCTTTCTAAGTAGCTGGAACTACAGGCACACACCACCAGGCCTGGCTAATTTTTTTGATTTATTGTAGAGATGAGGCCTCACCAAGTTGTCGGCTGGTCTTGAACTCCTGGACTCAGGCAGTCCTCTCGCCTCAGCCTCCCAAAGTGCTGGTATTATAGACTTGAGCCACTGCACCTGGTGCCTGTCCATTATTATGATTATTAGGTGTGTATCTTTAAGAAGATTGTTCCACTCTAAGGTCATAGAATAGTCTCCCTTTTTGTTATAGTTTTAGAGGACGTTTGAATGTCAAATCTTGAAATTATCTGGAATTCATTTTTTATAGTTTAAGGGAAGAATTCCATTTTATGTTTTTTATGTGGTTGAAACGGTTATTTCGACCCCATTATTAAGACTGTCCTTTCCCAACTGACTTGAGTGTCAGTCGACGAGAGTCCTGATCAGACTTGTTTCAACGGGCCGCCCTGGCTGCTGTGTGGAGAGCCAGCTGTAGGGACGCTGGAGGAACCAGGCCCGCGAGGTTGGCAGGGGCCAGGTCGGAGTGCCTCGAGGGCCCTTTGAGGAGCCTGGGCATTGCCTTTCCAGGCTGGCTTCCAGAGGAGCTGCCATCTTCTCAGCCATGGGCGTCATAGACCTTTCCATTTCTTCCGGGTCTTTCATCCGATGAAGTTTTGGCGTTTTCCTTATAATATTGTCCCTGCTTTTTTGTTTGTTTTCTAATATTTAATTTTTTTAAAGAGAAGTTTTAGATTCCAGCAAAATTGAGAATCTCTCTCAGTGTCTCTCTCTCTCTCTCTCTCTCTCTGTGTGTGTGTGTGTGTGTGTGTGTATGTGTGTATGCTTTTTAGATTCCTTACAGCTTTCTACGTAGACAATCATGTCACCTCTTGTAAACACAGACATTTTTATATTTGTTTGCCATTTGTTTCTTGCTTTATTTCACTGCCTGAGACCTCAAGTACATTAAATAGAATTACAAGTTGGGCGTCCCCAACCCCAAAATTTGAAATCTGAGATACTTCAAAACTCAAAACTATTTGAGCAGTGACACCTTTGCTTTCTGATGGTTCATTGTACATACTTTGTTTCATGCACAAAATTATTTTCAAAAATACTTAAAAAGTACCTCCAGGCTATGTGTCTAAAGTGTATATGAAACAAATGAATTTTATGTTTGGATTTGGGTTCCATCCCAAAGATATATGTCATGATACATGCAGATATTCCAAAATCTGAAAAAAATCAAAAATTCAAAGTGCTTTTGGTCTTAAGCGTTTTGGATAAAGAACACTCAATCTGTAATGAAAGAAAGCATCCTGCTTGTTCCTAATTTAAGATCAGGATGTTGAGCTGTCTTAAGATATGTTAGCTGTAGGCTTTTCATAGATGCACTTTATCAGATAAAGGAAGTTCTCTTACATTTCTAGTTTGCCAAGAGTTTTTGTTATAAATCAGTATGAAATTTTGTCTAACTTTTTTCTGCTTCTGTTGAACTGATATCATTTTCTCTTATTTCGTTAATACGGTAAATTACACTGATCTAACAATGTTAAACCAACCTTTCATACTAGAATAAACCCTACTGGTCATGATATGTTATTAACATTTTTATATTTTATTGGGTTTGGCTTGCTATGTTTTGTTAAGGATTTTTGTATCTATGTTCACAAAGATTATTTGTAGTTGCATGTTTTTTGTAATTTCTTTGTCAGGTTTTGAAATCAAATTTCTGTCATTGTAAATTAGGATGTAATACTCCTCTGGAAAAGTTTCAGTAGGATTGATGTTATTTGAAATGTTCAGTGGAATTTATTAATGAAAATGTTCACTTATTGTCTTTTTAATTTCTGCAGAATTTGTGGTGATATCCCCTCACTTATTCTTTATATTAGTATTTTGCGTTTTCCCCTTTTCTTAATATTCTTGGCTAGGGATTTTCAGTTTCATTAATTTTTTTTATTGAAACCAGCCTCTCTATTGTTTATTTTCTGATTCATTGATTTCTGCTCTAAGTTATTTCCCTTTGTCTACTTATTTTGGAACTAATTTGCTCTTTTTTCCTTACAGTCTTAAGGAATAAACTCGTATTGATTTTAACCTTTCTTTTCACGTATAAGTTTTTAAAATATAGCATTCCTTCTAAGCACTGCTTTACCTGCGTATCACAAGTTTTGGTATGTTGTGTTTTCATTATCATTTAAGACATTTTCTAATTTTTTTTTTTTTTTTTTTTTGAGTCAGAGTCTCACTCTGTCACCCAGGTTGGAATGCAGTGGCACACTCACAGCCACCGCAGCCTCGCCCTGCTGGGCTCATGTGATCCTTCCACCTCAGCCTACCAAATAGCTGGAACTACAGGCACAC
>CAUYQG010147907.1:0-17699 GCA_963574415.1 Tarsius wallacei | reverse complement strand
TTAATTCCATGTTCTGGTCTTCAAGTTCTGTGATTCTTTCTTCAGCTAGGTTAATTCTGCTTTCCATGCTTGTCATCTTGTTATTTATTTCCTGTATGCAATTTTTTATTGCCAAAATCTCTGTTACAAGTTCTTTCAGTGTTACATCTTGTCTTTCTTGAGTCTTATTTACTTTTCCAACCATTCTCTAATCCCTGTCATATTCTGGGGACAATCTTTGGTGAATTTCATTGTTTGGGCACCAAGGTCTGATTTTTCAGGAGTTTTGTCTTTAGTACACTTGAAATTGCCTGAGGTCTTTCTTTGGCTTTTCCTCATTTGTGACAGATCTTTTATATTTCTTTTTAGTTTTGTTATTCAGTGTCAGTGGGAGAGGCTTTTCCTTCTGATGTTTGCACAGACCTCTATTCTTCCCTGATTCGGGCTCTGGATTTGTTCTATTTTGAAATAGTGTGGTGGATGGGAAGCTTTGTTGTCTCTTGTAGTTTTTGAAATTTGAATAAAGTGGGGGATGGGGTGCTAGGAATCTGATACCACTTGCAAATTAAAATGTTTATTGTGGTATGTGTTTCCTGAGACCCACTCCCCACTACCACTCTATATGACAATGCAAAGCAGAAACCAGTGCAAAAGCAATTGAACACATACACACACCAAAGCAAACTGGAATAACGACAAAGTGAAACAAAACAATCAGCAACAAAAACACCCCCAAGAAAACTAAACACACAGACACATGCCTAGCACAAAGTGAATAGCGAAGAAAAACAGAAAGACTGTAAGGGGGGGGAAGGGATTCAGGTCGAACCCTCGCATATCTATTGACATTCCCATTAAACTATAAAAAATGAATATAAAAAAGACCCAGAAGAACAAAAGAACAAAAACCAACAACCACAACAAAATCGAAAGAGGAACACTCAATCATTCACATACACACAAAAACAGAAAACAACAAAAGAAGAAACAGACAAAGAAAAGAAAAATTAAAAAAATTTTTTTAGATGGTGATGCAGATCAAACCCTCACATACACATTCATGCACAAAGGAAAAATATTTTAAAAATAGATGAACTAACAAGCAAACAGTGAAAAAAAAATTTTTTAATTAAAAAATAATTGAAAATTTAAAAAACAAAAACAAGCAAACAAAAAACCCTGCCCTCTTGTGACAGGCTCTGTAATTGCTCCTCTAATCAGGTCTCTCCTGCAGAGCCACCTCTTTCACTCTCTCCTCAGGGAATGAAGCAGGGAAGGAGGAGGGACAGTGGAGGTGGGTGGTGCTGCAGGCCTCCTCTCCCACTCTCGTATGGTCAGGGAGATCTCTGGTGGGAAGGTACGGGACTGTCTCTTCCCCATCTATGTACTCTCACTGGGGTGCCACAGCATGGTCTATCCTGGAATTTGCTTGATTTTAAAAGCCTCAAATATTTAAAAGCTGAGGCAACCTACATGAGGAGATCGTTTAAATAAGGATTGTGGACTCTGTGTAATATTCTTTATGCTTGATTTTGTGTTAATGATAACATAAATATAAAGACAATAATCCAAATTAGAGTGCTTATCTCCTGTTCTTTAACACAAACAACAGTTCTATAGGATACCCAATACAATACAGAAACTTAATGACTTACTAAAATAAATATTCTAAGTTCTTATAGTCATATGCTGCACCCATAAGAGCCAACAATAACACTGTTAGCCACTTGAATTTTATATCCAATAAGTCACATATTAGAATTAGAGGTCAAATAGAGAGCTAGTGGGATGTTGGGAAGCAGAAGTTCTCCCTTTGAGTTTAAGTCTCCATTTTGGATCTAGTGTTGAGTGGTGGAAAGTCATTTTATTATGTTTCTGGAAAGCTTTCTCTTTGCTCTTGTTTTCACCTGGGTAAAAGGAATGTGGGGGGGAAGCTACACAGTAACTAATGTGTAGCAGCTGAGGAAGGGCTCTCTGGATACCACATGTATTCTAGTAAGGACAGTAATGTCTCCCTCCACCCAAGTTGCTCATCTCCTAATCCCTGGAACTTGTGAATATGTTACTGTAGGTAGCTAGAGGGACTTTGCAGAGGTGATTAAATTAAGAACTTTGAATTGAAGAGAGTAACAAGGATTATCCAGGTGGGAACAGTCTTATCATCCCAGTCCTTAAAAGCAGAGAATTTTTGCCCACAGTGTCAGAGAGAGCTGTACTCCCGAAGTGTAAGTGAGAAGTGACTTGAAGATTCCACCTGCTGTTCCTGGCAATGGGAACAAAAAGGGGCCATGAGTCAAGGAATGGGGACAGCATACAGAAGCTGGAAAATGCAGGAAATTAAGTATTGGAGAGTTGGTCTAATAATTCTCTACTATTAATGTGCACAACAAACTCACAGACTGCTTGTTTAAGATGCATATTTCCAAACCCCATCCCAGGCATTCTGATTCATTAAACCGAGTGTAAGGTCTTAAGGTCTGCAGTTTAACTTCACTTAGACAACAAGTGATTAAGATAGGTTTTAAAGGCCATTTTTCCTTGATTTTCTTAAAAGTAAGTTGCCATATTTAACATGCAAAATTTAGCAGTCTTAGTTTCTATTGTTGTATTCCAGAATTAGGGAAAAGATATTTACTCTTGACTAAATTAGCCAGCATGATGGCCTCTCTCTAAAAAATCCACACAAATTTTAAACCGTGGGTCTGGAAAACTGAATCAAGGATACATGATCAGAGAAAGCAAGAATACTCTCTCCCAGGACATTATCACATGTGTTTGTTTACTCTGTTTTTCATACTGGACTGTAAATGCATTGGTGTAGACAACACAGGTATATTAGTCAAAGTAGGAGCTCTACCAGCTAGCAAGTGCTAGATGCCATTAATCAAGAAACCTGTTCTTTTGAGGAAAATGGAAACCACTTATGAGAGATGCTAAGCAAGGAGAGACTGGAGAAATCTGTGGCAATTAAAATGAACAGCCTTGCCATTCTAATGAGGGATTACAGAATATCCTTCTCAATCTGTAAAGTAGGTTGTTGAGTGAAGACGATGTCCCCAACCAAGGAAGAGGCATATTGGGTGGAGGGTTAACTTAATTTTGAAGATCAAGTAGTCAAGAAGTCAAAGAGAGATAATAAACAGTGAGCAACTACAGATGTGCATAAATCTAAAATCCTGTGGTGTGATCACAAAACAATCTCCCACCCAAGATCACCATACTCTAATTCTCAGAACCTGTGACTCTTATTCTGTGTGGCAAAAGAGAATTTGCATATGTGATTAAGGATAAGGACCATCCTACGATGGAGACCAATGAATGTTATGCACTTGTTGGACCTTAAGATGAGGAGAGTAGCCAGGATTATCAAGGTGGTCTCAATCTAATCACAAGATTAGAATGAGAGGGGAATGGTTTGGGGATGATTCAGGTGCATAACATTCATTGTGTACTTTATTTCTATTATTATTACTTTGTAATCTATAATGAAATAATTATACAACTCACCATTAAAAAAAGAGGCATGGATGGAACTGGTGAATAAAATAATGGGTGGGGCATGCATGGACTAAAATAAGTGTCAGATTCTGATTTAAAGCATGCCATCAGATGCAGCTGTAATATTGAAGCACATCAACTCACTTGTCATTCACTAATATGGTTTTGATATGAGTCTACAAGCAATTGTCAGCAGTTGTCAGTGTTCTCCATCGTAAGGGTCTCTGTGCAGTCAAACCTCACTGCTAATGTTAATCTGTATTTGTAGCCAGTGTGAGCATCACCACCTCAGATCCCTCAGATCACCAGGCGATACATTCTCATAAGGAGTGCTCAAGCTAGGTTCCTTGTATACGCAGTTCACAGTAGGGCTTGCACTCCTATTGGAATCTAATGCCACCACTGATCTGACAGAAGATGGAACTCAGGTGGTAATGCAAGCAATGGGGTGCGACTGCAAATACAGATGAAGTTTTGTTTGTCCACCCACAACTCACTTTCTGCTGTGTGGCCTGGTTCGTAACAGGCCACTAACTGGTACTGGTCCATGGCCCAGAGGTTGGAGACCCCTGCTTTAAAGGAAAGAGTTTTTGCCAGATAAAAAAAAATCACACAGCAGCAAGAGAAAGACTTGACCTGCTGTTGCTGGCTTTGAAGATGAAGGTAGCCATGAGCCAAAGAATACAGGCAGCCTCTAGAAGGCTGGAAAAAGCAAGACAAGGAATTCTTTCATGGAGTCCCCAGACAGAACCCAAGACTGCTGATACCTTGATTTTTGGCATGGGGAAACTAACTTTTGACTTTTGACCTCCAAAACTGTAAAACAAAGTCATGTATTGTTAAGCACCAAATTTGCGATAATTTATTATAGCAGTAAAAATCAAATACACCAACTACCTTCCCATCCACAAAAACAAAAGTTTGTGACACTTATTGATGCAGCTCTCTTGGGCCATATTCTCTGGAGCCAAGGAAGGACAAAACTGTCACCCTTGAATCCCTTTCAGTCTAGGAGACATTTGCTTAGTAGTTGGTCTCCGGTCTAGGTTCTCACTGAATGATTCTTCTAAAGCTGCTGAACAAACTTTCAGGGTGAGGCATACCAGACACACACAGACAATTCTTTGACCCTTGGGTGACCTTACAGGGTGAAAGCCAAACTTCTTGAGCAAGAAATTCACACTCTGTACCAGTTCCTATCTCAATATCTAGCAGTTTCAATTTGCCCCATCACTAGTGAAACTCATCTGAGGGCTTCCTGCAAAGCCAGGTGAGATGGGTCTGTGGAAAGTCTGGACCGGCAGATCTCTGAGCATGTCTATGTTTAGAAGCAATGTTTCAAATTGTGTGTTTTTCTTTCCCATCATCACTGTCTCTTCCTGTTCAACATTACAGTCCAGGCTCAAGTGTGGAGAATCAGGAAATGGCCTGTTTGGCTATCGTGACTGAACCAAAAGCAGTGCCAGAGTGATGGTACCTGTGGGGGACGGTGGTGGGGGGGAGCAGCATCTGAGAACTGCGTCCTGTGAAGTGTTCTGATGTTTTTCTCATGATTAAAATAAGGGTATGGGCTTTGGGGCAGATGACGATCTTTCCTTACATATCAAGGACAGTGCCTACTATCAGCATATCTTATCACTGCTGACATTACCTTCAGTCCCCTGGCAGAGACATTGTTGTCAGTGTTCTCCATTGTAAATTAACTCCTTTTCCGTACTTTACTCTTTAAATTTACTTCTTTCCTCTTTAAAAAGAAGTCACTATGGACAGCCCACATGTAAGGAGCGGGGGTTATGTTCTGCCTCCTTCACTGTAAAGCAACAGTCAGCAGTCCCCAAACTTTTTTGGTATCAGGTACTAGTTTTGTGGAAGACAATTTTCCACAGATGGGGAGCAGGGGGAGTGGGAGGGGTGTGCATTCAAACTTCACTGCTAATGTTAATCTGTATTTGCAGCTTCTCCCCAGCACTGGCATCACCACCTCAGTTCCACCTCAGACCATCAGGCATTAGAGTCTCAGAAGGAGCGCACAGCCTAGATCCCTCACATGCATAGGTCACAATAGTGTTCGCGTTCCTGTGAGAATCTAATGCCACCTGTCGTTCACCCCTGCTGTGCGGCCCAGTTCTGTCTAATGCTGCTGCTGATCTGACGGAAGGTGGAGCTCATGCGGTAATGCCAGCGATGGGGAGCAACTGTAAATACAAATGAAGCTTCGCTCATACACCCGTTGCTAATCTGCTATGCAACTGGGTTCCTAATAGGTCGTGGACTGGTCTGGTTTGCAACCTGGGGGTGGGGGCCCCTGCTGTAAAGTATCTATGTAAGTTATTTAAATTCTTCTACATGAGAGGTTTGCCTCTTCTCCATGCATTCAATTATTTATAACAGTATGGATTGGTGGGCATCTATGTGTACTTTATAGTACTAGATGATAAAGCAAAGTACAAATAAATGCCCACCAGGCCATACTGTTATAAATAATTGAATACATGGAGAAGAGACAAACCTCCCAGATAGAAGAATTTAAGTACATTAAGGACATAGGCGGCAACTGAAAGAAAACCCAATGGCCAAAGCTAGAACAATCAGAACAAAATGCTTTATCATCTAGTACTATATTTTGTTCCGAATGTTCTAGCTTTGGCCATTGGGTGTTCTCTTAGTTGCCTTCTATGTGCCTTTGACATATGAACACCAACGTGTCTTATTTGTTTTGAGTACTTTCTTCTTTTCTGGTACTACAAAAGATGTTCTAGGCTCATCTTATTTATTTCCTGTCCCAGTCCTAAAAATCAATCACTTTTTTCCTCAAGAAGTGAGTGTTACTTTTATTGGTGAGTGGTATTAGAAACCCATATTTGGAGTAGGTGTGCTCATTGCTACTGGGGAATCATTGCTTCTAGGCCCCTTAGCTAGCAGAATAATCTAATCAAGAAATTAGAAAGGAAATATTTGCATACCAATGTATATACATATGCATATGCATATATGTAAATATACATCTAGTCATTATCTTACATGGAACCAAATTTGCCTAAGTTAAGCAGAAAATGAGATATACAGATGTCTCCAGCTCTAATCCATTAGCACGTGGATCATTCTAGGCTCCTTGTTTTTCTTACCTGTATTCTTGGGTCCCAATAGTGACAAACCTGTGCCCATCATTTGCTATCAGTTTACTTAATTGTTCAATGCCAGTATAAGTGCATAATTATTTCAGAATTATTAGCCCATACGTCTAAGGAAAATAACCTTATCAATTAGTGTAAAGTGCTTATGTAGAGGTCTTTTTGACTCTAGTCTTATACATATGACTTATTAATTGACTCTGGAAATAATTTTTTACTGTACATATATTTAATCCTTTTTTTCTACTGTAAAATTCTATGAGTTTTGACAGAGGTAGAATGCCATATATCCAGTATTAAATTTTCACATGTTATGGTTTATCTACCCCCAAAACTTCTGTCTTTCACCTGTTTAACCATCCCCCAATCCCTAACAAACAGTTTATTATCTTTGTAGTTTTGTGTTTCCAGAATATCATATGAATGCAGTCATATAGTACGTAGTCTTTGAAGACTGGTTTCTTTCACTTATTAATATTGAAAATGTATCCTTGCCTCTGCAGAGTTTGATAACTCATTTTTTAAAAATCATTGATTAGTATTCCACTGAATGGATATACAATTTCTGGTTTATCCATTCACTTATTGAAGGAAATGTGGGTTGCTTCCCATTTTTGACAATTATGAATAAGGCTGAAAAAGAGATTCATGTGCAAATGTTTGTGTGGACATAAGTCTTCAAATAAGTTAGAGAAATACTAGGAGCTTGACTGTTGGATTGTATGGTATGCTACAACCATGCTTAACTTTGTAAAATTATCTTCCAAAGTTGTCATACTACTTTAAAAAAGTATTTTAAGAAATTTATTGTTGTAGCAGTTGTGATCATTTTTTTTTTGGTCATACTATTTTTTTTCTACCAGCAACGATTGAGAGTTCCTGTTGCTTTGCACCCTTGACAGCAATTGGTATTGTCAGAATATCTTAATTTTAGTTCAGGGAGACCCATGGCTGACTTCTGATCTACAGAATCCTAAGATAATAAGTTTGTATTGTCTTAAACCACTACACGTGTAGTAATTTATAACAGAAGCAAAAGAAAAAACCAATATATGCATGCAATGTATATGTTTTAAAGAATATAGAACTTTTTGTGTTTATCCTCTGGTCTACATCCAGTGATGTCTTCCTTAGGGGCTGAATGCTATAATTTCATCAATAACCGAGAAACCTATTTGAGTAGGAGAGATGTTATTGTATTTCTTTTCCCACTTCACAAAAAAACACCTATTAGTAATATGCCAATATGGGATTTTGGTCCTCAGACTCCCCAGCTTTCTACCTGTAATATAAATAAATGTTAATAATTAAGGATCTTAAAACTTTACTTTGAAGCTCAAAAAAAATTATCCAAAATTGTGTTTATGTGGGAAGTTAAATGTATACTTTTTAATTATATGTTCATACCTTTTCCCTCTATTGTACATAAGCAGTATTTATATATATATATATTAGATTCAGGGGGGTACATGTGCATGTTTGTTACATGGGTACATAGCATACTAGTGGGGATTGAATTTATAGCATAACCCTCACTCAAATATTGAACACTGTATTCACTAGGTTATCTTTTAACCCTCACCACTCATTCTTTATTCCTTTTGGAATCCCTGGTGTCTATTACTGCCATCTTTATGTTCATGTTTTCCCATTGTTTGGCTCCCACTTATAAGTGAGACCATTCAGTATTTGATTTTCTGCTTCTGAGGAGATATGTGATATAAAATGTGATATCACATTTTCTTTATCCAATCATCCATTGATGGACATTTAGGGTTGTTCCACGACTTTGCTATCGTGAATAGTGCTGTGATAAACATATGAGTGCAGGTGTCTTTCTTATATGTTGATTTCTTTTCCTTTCAGTGGATGCCCAATAGTGGAATTCCTGGGTCAAATGGTAACTGTATTTTAGTTCCTTAAGATATCTCCATACTGCTTTCATAGAGAGGTTGAACCAATTTACATTTCTACCAACACTGTACAAGCATTTCCTTTTCTCCACATCCATGCCAACATCTTTTTTATTTTTTTTTTTAACTTTTTAACGATAACCATTCTGACTGGTGTGAAATGACATGTCAGTGTGGCTTTCATTTGCATTTCTCTGATTAATGATGTTGAGAATTTCTTCATGTGTTTGGCTGCTTATATTTCTTGTTTTCAGAAATGTCTGTTCATGTCCTTTGCCCAGTTTTTAATGAGGTTATTTGTTTTTTTCTTGTTGAGTTATTTGAGTTCCTTTTAGATTCTGAGTATCAGTCCTTTGTCAGAGGCATAACTTGCAACATTTTTTCCCATTCTTTAGGTTGTCTGTCCACTCTGTTGATGATTTCTCTTTCTGTGCAGAAGCTTTTTAGTTTCATTAAGTTTCATTTGTATTTTTGTATTTGTTGCATTTGCTTTTGCACTCTTCATCAATTCTTTGTCTAGGCCGAAGTTTAGAAGGTTTTTTCTAAAACTTTTAAGGTTTTCTTATAGGATTTTTAGAGTTTCAGGTCTTTAGGCCTTTGATCCATCTTGAATAAATCTTTGTATATGGTGAGAGGTAGGAGTTCAGTTTCATTCTTCTGCATATAACTAATCAATTTTTCCAGAATCATTTATTGAATGGGAGTCCTTTCTCCATTGCTTATTTTGGTCATCTTTGTTGAAGATAAGTCACTTGTAGGGAAGATGTTTATTTCTGGGATCTCTATTCTGTTCCATTGATCTATGTATCTATTTTTGTGTAAATACAATGTTGTTTTAATCTCTATAGCCTTGTAGTATAACTTGGAGGTGATGTGATGCCTCTGGCTTAGTTCCTTTTGTTTAGGATTGCTCTAGCTATTCATACTTTTTGTATTGGTTTCATATGAACTTTACAACTGTTTTTTTCTAAGTCTGTGAAAGTGACATTGGTAATAGAAATTGCATTGAATCTGTAGCTTGCTTTGGACAATATGGTCATTTTAACATATGGATTCTTCTAATCCATGAGCATGGGATGTTTTCCCATTTGTTTGTGTCATCTACAATTTCTTTATAGTTCTCCTTATAGTGATTTTTCACCTCCTTGATTAAATGTATTCTTAGGCATGTGTGTGTGTGTGTGTGTGTGTGTGTGTGTGTGTGTGTGTGCGGCTATTGTAAAAGGGATTGCGTTCTTGATTTGGCTCTCAACTTATACGTTTTAGTGTATAAATATGCACTAATTATTGTATGTTGATTTTGTATCCTGAGATTTTTCTGAAGTCATTTATCAAGTCTAGTAGACTTTTGGGAGAGTTTTAGGGTTTTATAGGTGTACAATCGTGTCATCAGTGAACAGAGATAATTTGACTTCCTCTTTTTTAATATAGATGCCTTTTATTTCTTTCTCTTGCCTAAATGCTGTGGCAAGAACTTCCAAAACTATGTTCCATAGGAGTGGTGTTATGTCTTTTTGAATTTCTTGTTTTTAAAATGTTACTTCACTTAGTCTCTTTTAAAGACTTCCCTTGAAGTTTTCAGTCCTTCAAATCACATCATATTAATATTTTAGATTTATTAAGATTTTAAGGAAAATGAAGAAAATTCAAGGGTTAAAACTCAGTAATTTGACAGATATTATGACTAATATTTCAATTAACAACAATGCAGAATGAAAAACATCATCTGCTTCTGTAAGCAATTTCTTACTGCTCTTTACTTATCTTCCAATGTAATTCCTCTTTATTATCTGTAATTTCTGGTTAATTCTTTTCCATATTGGGCACCAATTCACCAATTACCTGCTTTATTTCCCTCCATATTAAAAAGTGATTTCTAGAATACTCTTACTCAACATTATACAAAAGAGGGTTTTTAATTCAAATTCATTAAAAGCTATTTATATACCTCACTTTTTAAAGAATAGGTGTTTTCAGCCTGCATTGAAATGCATGCTATACAAAAACATGGAACCAACCGTGTTGCCCATTGAAGCTGGACTGGATTAAAAAAATGTGGTACACATACACAATTGAATATTATGCAGCCATAAAGAAGGACAAATATATGGACTTTACAGCAAATTGGATGGATTTGGAGTCGATCATACTCAGTGATTTATCACAGAAGCAAAAAACTGAGTTCCATATGTTCCCACTCATAAGGTGACCTTGAACAATTATAATGCTGTGGGAAGGTGATTGGCAGTAACGAAAAACTGTAAGGGGAAGGGGGGGTGGGACTGGCAGTAGAGGGAAACTGCTAGGCGAGGGGGGGCATACCCCATCAACAAGGGTACCTGCATGATCAAATTGTAAATTTAACCCTGAATTGTACCCCACATCTTTATAATAAATAAATAAATAAATAATTTTACAAAAGAAAAAAAAGAAAGAAAAAAAAGAAATGCATGCTATAGGGGAGAGGGGCGAGGGGGAGGGAAAAAAAGAAAGGCATGCTATAAACAGTGTCTGAAGCTATATTAACATGATTTTGAACACATTAATTCCCTTATTCCTGTCTTTTCACAATTCTCCTTTATATCAAAATTTCATAAGCATTATATATGAAAAACCTAGTGAGAAATCTGTAATAGAGTATACCTACCAATTACCAGAGAAAAGTAGAAATACAAACGTTCTACTACTGATAGCACACTTGATGATGAAATGACTTAAGAGGAGGAAAGCACAATTTGCATTCTCAACTGAGACGCTCCTTTAATGCTCCTTTAGTGTTTGATTGCAGCAGAACATATAGATGACTTTTGTTAAGATCAAAGACTAAATGAGCATTTGTTGTTCTACATTTCACTTGAACACTTTAAGTATCAACTGTGATAAGACACATTGTTTTTTTACCTTGAGGAATTTACAATCTAGAGAGAGAATGACAAGTATAAAAGTAACCACAAGATAAGACAAAATATGATCACTATCATAAAATAAATATAAAGGGTTGGAAGAATTCAAAGGAAGGAGAAAGAGTGTCTGCTTTGGGGAACCAGGCTAAGTTTTAAGGGAGAGGGAGCAATCAGGTTAGACAGATGAAAAAATTTAACAAGAGGGAAAACAATTAGCCAAGCCAGAGGTGGAAAATGACAGTGATATTTGAGAAAAATGAAATAATCCAGCAAGGGCTGGGTAGGTTAGGAATGAGCAGTAAATTAAGAATGTGGCTAGTTTTACATTTTTTGAAGTTCCTAGAAGTCACACAAACATAATTTATTTAGATGGTAAGCAGCCATTAGATATTTTTGAGATTATTTTAGCAAAGATATTTAAGGCAAATTAAATGAAATATTAGCATGATCGGGAACTAGGGGGGTTTATTCAGTTGTCACTCTAGGTCTGGATTTCAAAAATTAGTGTGCATAATTATCTGTGCAGCTAATTGCAAAGCCAGTAACTGGGCCCACCCCTTGAGTCTATGATTCAGTTCACAGACTGAATCTATGATGTGGGAGGGCCCGGGAATCTTTATTTTTTTATAAGTCCTTTGAGTGATTCTGTGCACATTACAGTTTGAGTGTCTAAGTGAAAAGGGAGAGTCTGACCTTGAGTGTAGCAGAAGAAATTGCTAACAGGGTATGTGTGAGACTGACCTACTGACCTAGCAATCTGCCAGTAAAACCCAAATTTTTATAGGTGACTCACTTTCAGTGCTGAGGCAAACTTCACTTCACCAAGGCATCAAAAACACTAAGCATGTCTTAAGCTATATAGTAGTGCTAATTCTCAGAATTGCTTCCTGAAGGTGACTGTAGAACAGCACTACCTGAACGCACATGGTTTGTGGTTGGGTCTAACAAGCTGGAACTAAATTGTGTGACTTAGAGTGTCATCACTACTTCTTACCCTCCTAATTTCTCAAAAGCTTGGTTGGGCTGCTGAGAGAGATTACAAGGAAAGAAGAGAGATGAGATTGAGTTCTTCCAGGGCAGGGATATTAGCTAATTTGTCTGATAACAGAGTTAATGCTTGTGGAATTAATTACTGAGTGATTGAGTGGGCGAATACACAGGAAGCGTGGTTGACTTTTGAGGAAAGTTTATAGATGTTCAAATAGCAACAGGAAAAACTATTACCAATGTCCTGCTCACAAAGATTTTTCAAGATCACAAGTTATTGTTTCAGTAAGGCTCTATGACTTTCTACCACAGCTAGAATCAAACTAAGACAAAAAGCAAAAACCTTCTTGTTTCTTGTGGGCCTATGTCTCCTATACCCAGAAAGACTTCCTCAGGTGTTTACTACTCAGCAATGGCTGACAGCAGGGAGGATATAATTTTTTTGTTTGTTTATATCTTGCATCTAACATTGTAAAATTTTTGTATTTTTAAAATTTTTTATTTTCAAGATGTGGGGTATAATTCAGGGTTAGGTATACAAATGTTCATTATGCAGGCACCCTTGTTATTGAGGTGTGCCTTGCCCTCCCCTGGCAGTTTTCCTCAACTGCCAATCTCACCCCCTCTCCCCTGGCAGTTTCCCACTATTGCCAGTTCCTTTCTTATAGTATTATGATAATTGTTCAAGGTCCCTTATGAGTGAGAACATATGGTACTTTGTTCCTTGTTTCTGTGATAGATCACTGAGTATGATTGGTTCCCAGTTACAATTTCCATAAGGGTGTCTTCTGCATTTTCTAAGATTCTTATAGTTTGAGGTTTTACATTTAGGTCTTTAATCCATTTAGAGTTAATTTTTGATAAGGTGATAGGTAGGGGTCCTGTTTCAATCTTCTGCATGTGATCAGCCAGTTTTCCCAGCACCATTTACTGAATAGTTTCTCCTCCTCCCAGTGGTTGTTGTTGGAGGCTTTGTCGAAGAGGAGCTGGCTGAGAAATTGAGATTTTGCTTCTGGAATCTCTATCCTGTTTCATTGGTCCGTATGCCGGTTCTTGTACCAACACCAGGCTGTTTTGAATATTGTAGCCTTATAGTAACGTTTGAAGTCTGGAAGCATGATATTTCCTGCTTTGTTTCTTTTATTTTCAAACTTTTAAAACTTTGTTTTAGATGTGCTTTTTGTAAGCAAATGGGTTTTGTCTTTTATCCCAATCTAAAAGTCTTTGTCTCCCTATTGAAACCCTCTATACCTTGAATAAACGATTTAACATTGTGCATTACTTAGTTTTCTCATTTTTCTAATTCTTACTTTTGCTGAGTTCATCAACTTTCTTTTGATGTTTTTGGTGCTCTATATGTAATGGATTTTAAGTGATTAAATTGTATTCTGATTATTTAAAAACTGCAGGTAGAAGATTTTATGTCAAAGAATGAAAATGAAACGCAAATAATTTTTGGAAGCTACTTGTTTTAAAACAATGATGAGAGTTGGTATTGATTTTTAATGTGTTTCCTAAAATAGAAGTTTGTTAGAAAACACAGTTGCTTTTTTTAAATTGAATTATTTAAGAGTGGAATTCCAGTGGATAGTGAATATTGTTTTCATAAACCACTGAAAACAAGGGGAAACAGAATTTCATGTCCTCGAATGCAGTCTCTTTGTGAGACCAGATGTAGGTCCTGGCTTTTAGTAATCTTTTCTGTCTAATGACAACAGATGAAAGCGGCCTGGCTGTCAAATATTTACAAGCCTGCACTTAGCTCAAAGTTGGGTATACAAAAATTGTAGTGATTCTTTTATTTATTAATCTGTTCTGTTCCGTAAGGTGCAATTATCCAGTAAACATAGCATCTTAACACAGCTTAAGAAGCTAATTAGTGTGGCCCTTTGGAAAACCTCAAACATTTTGGTCCTTCCCATCCCTTGCAACTGTTGTTCTGCTTACAAGTTCCCAGGCTGAGGAAACGGAAACCTTTCCAGAAATTCATAAATGGCTCTGATCTGCATTCCCTCTTCACATTATCTGTACACTGTGTGATTTTAAAATTAAATACATCTAAAAAGTCAAGTACATTAGTGGTTAGAGATCCTTGTTGAGTAAACTAAGAAGCCCCTTTTCTCCCTCCCTCAAAGATGTGCAAAAACTTTAAACCATCCTCACACTGCTGGGCCTTCTGTCCTTTATCCAGTACATGTCCCCAAAGGAGCTCATTGGGAGGTAAATAAATGCAACAGATTCTCACTAAGCATTTTTATTCAAGTCCATCCATTGGCACATTCTGGAGGAGTGAGGTGCGGAGCAGTAGTAAAAACAGTAGCTAGCTGTCAGTGGTGTCGTTTGTCTTTGTTTCACACACAAAAGGCAGACTGTCACGATAAACAGCATTTACTCCTTTCATATTTGTGGCTTAGGGCTGGAGAAGGGGAGGTGTCACTGGTCGTAATTGTAGAACACATAAATAATAATAGTAGCTGGCAAATCATAGATCAAAGAAAACAGAGGGAGTTGGCAGTGATGAAGGCAAGAAAATAGATGCTTCCAGCACAAACTAATTTACTACCCTTTTAAAAAATATGTTCTCCTTTCTAACAGTAAAAGTGGAATAATTTTGTTTGCCTCTTCAGCTGCAGGTGAGGAAGATGAAACTTCTAAATCATAGGTCTCCTGAATTATTTTGGGCACACAAGTACGTGCAGACTATTTTTCATTCAAGAGATATTTTATAAATTAATAGCCACTACTTGCACTAACTGGATGTAAGTGGTAATCCTTTTGCTTACTCTAAACACTACTGTGTTGAGCACAGCAGCTTGTTAAAATCTATAATAATGAACCTATGAGGTCTTTCGGATTAGCTTTCTTAGGGAGAAATATTGATGTTAGGATCTGAGAAGAATTCCTAGTTTGTATTACACTTGGACAATCTGACCTCAGCGGAGGTAAGATACCTGGCACCCGGAAGATTACAGATTGGAATTACACCTTCCCTTTTGGACTCCTCAAAACATGAAAAATATGACAATGTACACAATGCTAAAATTGGGTCTGTGAATGATAAAGACTGTGGGCCACTTCTGCATTCCTGCAACCTCTGGAAACTCAATGGGAGAACTCCCGCAGGGTGACAGAGGCTGAGAAACTCTCCCCATGTTATTATAATGTTGAAAGGTTTCTCATTTACTGCTGGTGAAAAGTGTCTATTGTGGCTTCTAATAAAAACCTGTGAAACCACATGGGTGTAAAGTAATTTTTTTTCCAACTTTTCAGGAAACTGGTGACAATGCTAAGTTCACTGTTTTAGCTTTGGGTGTGAAGTATTTCACCCTATTTGTGATGGCAGGTTTACATCTGTGCTGTAACCTATTCCTGCAGCAACATAATTGGAACTGGATTTCACAGGGACAAGGCTTCTCTTTATAGTTCCTCACAATTGCCCCAATCACACATGACGAATTATATGTGGACTGCATGTTTTTCCATGAGTATTAGCACTCCATGTGAGTTATATGAAGATTGGTTAGTGCTTTTCCAAAGAAAATGTGCTTTGCTATCATCGGGAAAGTTGACATCAGGAGCACAGAAGAAGTTAGGCAGTCCTGAGCATAACAGCGGAATGCCCCAGATAAGAATAATAACCTGGGGTTTACTCGTGAAGACATTTTGGCCATCAGCATCTGAGTAGTCAGGTTGCAAACTTTGCTGGTTGTTAGCCCTAGCATTTGCTTTTGTACAGCAGTTTTGACAGTTGCACCGCTCACAGCAAACTGCCATCGTAGTATGTTCTGCTTCAGTGCCACTTGGCTGTCATAGCCTGTCATGAGGCAAGAAAGTGCTAAAATCCTAACCCCATCCGACAGGGTTTAATCATTCCTATTACTCCTGTTGCCTGCACAAGCCACCTTGAAGCCCACAGCATTCAGCTTTACTCTTTCAATAGCACCCGTTTCATAGGCTTCTCTTGTTTTGTTTTTTAAAAAGAGAGTGATAGGCTACATTGTTTGGATGAGAAAAAAATTAGAGAAGGAATTTATTTCTACTGAAGAAATGATACTGAAATTGATCAATGATGCACACAATAAAACGAAACCACGCTGCCTTTTCCTCCCTCTTCCCGTTGTTTTTCTTCTTATTTAGGCTACTGGGCAAGAAGGGAGGCAACTCTCTCATCGTTTCACTAGGAGAACTGGAAGAAGAGAATTACTTATTTCTCAATTAGAGAAAGCATGTGGGAAAAAACATGAGCAACTTTTGCCCCAGGTCACCCTTTGCTTCTGATAGCTTTACATTCATTTACTTGCTTTTCTGGATCTGTGAAATTAGGAGATCCCCATTTTTTGGTCCGTGGCCAACTCCTCTGGCATAGAAATACTCATTGAGGATTATTTAGATATTGGGTACGTCATCACACATTTCCCAGGGAAGTTCTCTTAATTGCAGTTGAATTGACAAGACACTAGTGATCACATAATCGGTCCACTTTTTTGGTTATTAAAATAAGGACAGCAATCGGGGGCGATATTCCCCACCATGATGAAAAGAAATCCAGGCAGTCTTGTAAACACTGCTAGTACTGAGCTCATCAAGATCTAATTAGCCTCGACTGACCATTTACGCTTACAGATATGTAGTAATCTACCCTCATGACAATCCATGGAGGTGGGAAGGTCAGGAGGGCAACGTTACTAAGTCTAAAATGACAGAGTTTCACGCACTGATGTCCCTTAGCCATAAATGCTGTAGTATCTCTTTTGGTATACACGTTTGAGGTAAAAGTTGCTTGATTTTGACCAAATGTAACGATTGAAGATAATTAATGTAAGTAATTGGGCTGATTTCTGAATGGCCACTTCAACTCTGTGTTTAGATTCAATACACGTTTACATCTAGCACAGTGTATGTACTCAAATTTTTATTTTTTATTCATTTATTTATTATTTATTTATTTATTTTGAGCTGGAGTCTCACTCCGTCGCCCAGACTGGAGCGCCGTGGCCGCTCCCCGCCACCGCGGCCTCGACCTGCTGGGCTCCGGCGATCCTTCCGCCTCGGCCTTCCGAGTAGCCGGAATTACAGGCGCGCGCTACCATGCCCGGCCGATTTTTTGATTTATTGTAGAGATGAGGTCTCGTCAAGTTGCCCAGGCAGGTCTCGAACCCACGGGCTCAGGCGATCCACTCACCTCGGCCTCCCAAAGGCACGGGATTACAGGCTGAGCCACTGAGCCCGGCTTGTACTCAAATTTTTAAATTGGTTGGCTCTTTGTAAGACATTTGACTAGAACAATC